>CATQJL010000316.1:87238145-87467222 GCA_958299035.1 Cylicocyclus nassatus | reverse complement strand
AAGCAGTGGTATCAACGCAGAGTACTCATTTTTCAAGCCGAATCACGAAAAATTCTGGAAGTATTTTTATTTGATAGAGAAAATTCTGTACATTACAGTGGTACCTTTTTCATGAATTAAAACAGAGTAGATCGAGAGTTAGAAGCCAATAAAGAGAATTTCTTCACTTTTGCAATTTTTGAGCATGCTCAAAAAGTTTGAAAGCGTCACAAAAAAAGCGAAAAAGTCATAAACATGGGTTTTGCGATTCTCCCTTTTTAGCTGAGTGAGTTTCGAGCTGATCGAGAGCAATTTTGATTTTCGTGAAAAACGCAGACCCGAAAATCCGAAAAAATCACGAAAATCAAAATTGCTCCCGATTGGCACGATTTTTGCTCAGCTAGAAAGGAAGGTCGCAGAACCCATGCTTAAGACTTTTTCGCCTTTTCTGTGACGTTTTCAAGCTTTTTTGAGCATGCTCAAAAATTGCAAAAGTGAAGAAATTCTCTTTATTTGCTTCAAACTCTCGATCTACTCTGTTTTAATTCATGAAAAAGGTACCACTGTAATGTACAGAATTTTCTCTATCAAATAAAAATACTTCCAGAATTTTTCGTGATTCGGCTTGAAAAATGCCAATCTTGACTGATTTCGGTCAATTGCCTCTAGCTCTGGAACTTTCTGACGCCGCTTCACATCAAAAATACTATTGTAAAGAGAAAAGTTTCCTCTTTTAAATGAAATTTAATTCAAGAAAATTCATTGAGTGGCAGGGAAGTTATGATTTTTTGAAAATCCGGCGCAAGAACTTTTGGGACAACCTAATATATATATATATTTATATTTATATTTATATATATATATATATATATATAAGGTCGTTCCGAAAGTAATTTCGCATTCTTCAAACGGGCGCCACAATCGATGGAACACACATTTTTAAGAGATCTTGGTAGCGTTCGATGCAGAATTTCATTCTCTTTCTAATGGTTATGAAACTCTTGCAAAACAACCAACGATCTTTCAGAAAATAACCAAAGTCTGCGACCCATATTGCGTGACTGAAAAGTGAAGAAGTTCTCTTTTTTGTTTCTAACTCTCGATCTACTTCGTTTTAATTCATGAAAAAGGTACCACTGTAATGTGCAAAATTTTCTCTATCGAATAAAATTACTTCCAGAATTTTTCGTGATCCAGCTTGAAAAATGCCGATCTTGACTGATTTCATTCAGTTGCTTCTAGCTTTAGAACTTTCTGACGCCGCTTCACAACAAAGATACCATAACTTGCTTGGCACTAGATGGATTTCATTGTAATTACTAGCGGTCCAATGGCTAGCAGGTGTGAGAAACGTTGTATTTGAGTCACCAAAGCCTCGTATAACACTTTTTCAATGCCGTAAAAGCTATTAAACTTCATCTAGTGATGTTTTGATTGAAAAGTTCTGCTGGGAAGGCAGCTCGCGCTTTTTCTCTAGACTCGCTTTTATAGCATCCTTCACGTAGCTCTCTTTTTTGTGGCTTTTCTTAGCTGATATATTGTAGGTTCTTTTCGGTGTAAAATTTTCTCAAAGCGTTAGCAGCTTTTCCCGTCAAAGCATTAGAGGAGGGTGAGGACGATTCGCGTCCGTTCTGCTTTCCACATAGGACCACTGTCGCGCGCGGAACACCCTACGGCGGCTTTTGCCTAAGCAAAGCAGGCGGAAGAAAGATTTGCGGCGTGCTGACGTGTTAAGACAAGTCAAAATCAGGATAGCGCTGGAGACTGCCCGTGCGAAAAGACTGTCTTCCACAAGAACTTAATTTCCTCATCACTCTAGCCTTAAAATATCAGTTCTCCTCTCCCAGTTTCTTAGCCAAAATGCACTAAGTTTTCCCCTCTAAAAATCCACAGTGAAGTTGTCCACTCCTTTTTCCTTATTCAAGGAACTGTCCCGTCTGCAAAACCCCTTTATTCAAAAGCTTATTGAAGAAAGTCACAGTATCCTCCACCCCTTCAATGTACTTCTAGTCAGTATGCTCACAGCGTCCCCCTCTTTCGTGCCAAAACCGCAGTGCCCGGCGTACGTTGGTTCGAAGGATTTTGGAAGACTAAGCCCGCCGCAGAATGCAGAAAGAATATGGTATTCGTGATTAGCACCTCAGAAAACCCCCTAGACCAAATTCCAGCCAAAACTGAACTGACTCTTCTACTTATACCCACCGTTGCCCCACCAAGTGGCGTTTTTGTGCAAAAAGAATGTATTGTGATCCCCATCGACCAAATCTCAGCCAAATTCACGACTTTGAAATTTTAGGCCGCGGATACAAGGATAGCACCGTTCGAACTTCCCCGCAAGCACTCAGATAATCGCCGGGGCAGGCGGTCCGCAAACTCGCGCTTTTCTGGAAGCGGTCAGCAGAATTTTGAGGCGTGGACAAACCTTCAGCGGGCTGCACTTCCTTTACGTTCGCATATTCTGCCAGCGGGCAGCAATACAGCATTTTCTGCAAGCGCTTGGCAAATAATTTATTCCAGCGAGCGCTGGCCAAACTTTCAGCAAGCGCTCGGACTCTTTTTACGCAGTTTCGGGCGTACGTCGAGAAAAGGTGAGACTCTATGTAGCAGAGGTGCCATCGATAGTTTGATTAGCCAAGTTCGGAACGTTGGAAGTTCTTCCAACGGAAGGCACCCTGGGCAGTGCGGTCCACCACAAGGACCGTGCGGCCCCAACAATTTTGCATGTTCTCGCGGAAAGACCGCGAGAATGCGGCCACTGTGCCGCAAGTTATCCACAGAAAGACCGCGATAGTTTTCCGACATTCGTCTGAAAATTGGTCAACATTCCTCCAAATTTCTGCAAGCAGGCCGCAAGAAATCAGCGAACTATTTTTCCAGTGCCCGCTTGCTCAAAATTCTCATGACCGCCTCCCCTTGCGATCATCTGGGTGGTTATCAGAACCACGAAAGATATCGTTCAAGAAGCAGCAGCGTCTTTAATCGATACGTTAACTTTGAGCGCTCATAACTCACGAACCAGTGAAGATGGGTCGGAGAGAATGGTACCAATAAAAAGAAGACAACAAGCTCTTAATCAAAAATGCTTTTAAATTTTTATATTTCGTTCATTTTGGGGGCGAAATATATCCTTAAAGCGGAGGTACCTTTGAATTTTGAGACACAGATTCTTTCTATATATAATAGGACCTGTGGAGAAATCAGCTGTTTTTTGGAGCCAACATTGGTGGCAAAAAGGAATTCCTGAGTGGGGAATCGAACCCGAGCCCGGCAGCTGAGAGTCGCACCCCTTAGCCACTGGACTATGGAGACTACATTGCATCTGCAGTTTATGCGCGTCAATCGCCTTTTTTTCATTAAACACAAGAGGGAATGGGGTACGGTATTCGGGCTCACGCAACGAATTTAAAGGCCGGTGCAAAAAGTGCTAATCAATACGTTGCTATTTTTCTGTTATAGATTGATATCTATTCGAAAGAGGAACCCGTGCTGAATCCGTACTTTACAATGGTACCTCCGGCATGAATTACTTTGGAAAACTCCAAGAGTTACAAGCAATTGAATGAAATCAGTCATAATTGGCATTTTTCGAGCTGGGTCACGAAAAATTCTAGAAGTATTCTTATATGATAGAGAAAATTATGCTCATTACAACGGTACCTTTTTCATCAATTAAAACGAAGTAGATCGAGGGTTAGAAGCAAATAAAGAGAATTCCTTGAGTTTTGCAAATTCTGAGCATGCTCAAAAAAGCCCAGAAACGTCACGGAAAATACAGAAAAGTCATGAACGTGGGTATTGTAACATTTTCTTTCTAGCTGAGCAAGTTTCGAGCTGACCGAAAGCAATTTTGTTTCTCGTGATTATTTTCGGATTTTCGGGCCTGCATTTTTCACGAAAATCAAAATTGCTCTCGATCAGCACGATTTCCGCACAGCTGGAAAGAGAAGGTTAGAAAACCCATGTTCATGACTTTTCCGTATTTTCTGTGACGTTTCTGGGTTTTTTTGAGCATGCTCAAAAATTGCAAAAATGAAGAAATTCTCTTTATTTGCTTCTAGCTCTCGATCTGCTTCGTTTTAATTGATGAAAAAGGTACCATTGTAATAAGCATAATTTTCTCTATCATATAAAAATACTTCCAGAATTTTTCGTGACCCAGCTCGAAATGTGCCAATTTTGACTGATTTCATTCAATTGCTTGTAACTCTCAAAGTTCCTCAAAGTGATTCATGAAGGAGATACCATTGTAAAGAGCACGGATTCCTCTTTCGAACAGATATAATTTCGACGAAATACAACGAGTGGCAAGGAAGTTATGATTTTTTGAAAATGATGCGCAAAAACTTTCGGACCAACCATATTCAAGTACCATTTTGTAGAGCTAGCTTCAACTTAGATTTGCTTTATGGAACGAATCACCCATCTCTCTTCATTACTGTAGGATTACGGTAGAAACTTGAAACATATGGTGTCAATGTGGAAAAAGCTGCAGTTTCAAAATTTTTCAAAAAATTGTGAAAACTTGTGTAATAGGGTTTTTATGGATGCTGAGTTCAATACTCAACTATTCACAAGATTACGAAGCTTTCTAAACGGTGTAACCGCACTTTTTAAGAACATTGAAAAAATGGCCGCCACCTCTTACCTGGCATAATTCTTTAATGAAGCATCATAATAAATTGGGAACTTTACAGTTATAATCAGCAACTCTAAAACCTAGTGTAAAAGTTTTCAGGCTGTTTTGCTTCCTTTCTGGGGCAAAATATGGCCTTTCATTGCTTAAAACCCTCTTTGAAGTTTCTACCGTAATCCTACAGTAGTGAAGAGAGATGAGTGATTCGTTCTATAATGCAAATCTAGGTTGAAGCCAGCTCTACAGATTATTACCTGAAGCAAGGGAAAAGACTTCTTCAGAGGAGAGATATTAACGATCAAACGTTCGATACATTTTTTTGGGACACCCTGTATATACATATATATTAGGTCGTTTCAAAAGTAATTTCGCTTTTTTCAAACGAGCGCCACATTTGATGGAACAAAGGTTTCTAAGAGATCTTGGAGGCATTCGATGCAGAATTTCATTCTCTTTCTAGTAATTATGAAAATGTTGCAAAACAGTCAATGAGCTTTCAGAAAATAACCAAAACTTGCGACCTATGCTTTTTAAGATGATCAAGTTTCACAATTTTTTAAAACTTTCATATCAATCCTCAGAAGAAGTTCAAGTAACGATTCGATAGAGTAAACCTCATAGAATACAGTGCTATTTTTTTCTCTTTCTCCTAGCTCGCCGTAATTTTTTAAAAGTTTTTTTGACAGAGCCATCGGATTTTGGCAGGCCCACCTCAGCCACAATCGCAGCAAACATCATAATTTTTCGGAATTTGAGACTACCAAGAATGTAATATGAGTTAGCACTAACTTTGCAAAGCAAGTGAGGGTTTACGGGTTCGAAATATCAAATTTCGTGATTTTCAGGTACAGCATGAGGCTCCTTGAAAAAATGAATTGTAATGATTTTATCCCCGAAAACTAAACGAATCGGAAACAAAAACCACCTGTTGAAAAGATGAGAAAATGCTGCGTCGAATAGTGGCCGAGCTGCTCTTCTTTTGATGTTCTACGAGGATTCAGCTGCCCAAGTATGAAAATCGGTAGCATCAGTTAAAATTCTGTCAAAAATGTATGACAAGCTATGAAAAGGATAAAAAAATAGTTTTGCATTCTATATGGTTTGCTCTATCGAACAATTACTTGAACTTCTTCTGAGGATTAATGTGAAAGTTTTAAAAAATTGTGAAACTAGACTATCTCAAAAAGCATGGGTCGAATACTTTGGTTAATTTCAGAAAGCTCATTGACTGTTTTGCAACACTTTCATGATTATTAGAAAGAGAATGAAATTCTGCATCGAATGCTTCCAAGATCTCTCAAAAACCTTTGTTCCATCAAATGTGGTGCCCGTTTGAAAAAAGCGAAATTACTTTTGAAACGACCTAATATATTAGGTCCTTCCGAAAGTAATGTCGCTTTTCTCAAATGAACGCCACATTTCATGGAATCAAGATTATCAAGAGATCTTAGGAGCATTCGATGCAGCTTTTATCCTCTTTCTAACGGTTGTAATTTCATTGCATAATTTTCAGCTTTCGAAAAATTAACAAAATCTGCAACTCATGCTTTTTGACATGGTCAAGTTCGGCAATTTTTCAAAATTTTTGCACCTATTCTCCGAAGAAGTACTAGTGGCAGGTAGATAGAGCAAACCTTATAGGACGCGAAGTTATATTTTTCTTTTCCATAGCCTGTTTCTTAGTGTTTCTGAAATCAGTTTTAAAATGCCATCAAATTCCATATTTGGTCAACTCAAACTTCACAGAACAACAACCAGCAAGTAACTCGGGTGTCATTCGACGCGCTTCTTCTCCTCTTTTTACAAGTTGTTTTTGGTTTCCGATTCATCAAGTTTTCCGAGATAAAATCATCATAATTCAGGTTTTCCAGGGCGCCTCCGGCTTTACTCGGAATTTTCGAAAGTTGCTAATCTGAAGCTTTAAACGCTCATTTACTTTGTAAAATTAGTGCCAAACTATAGTCCATCTTTGTAAGATTTAAAATCCGAAGATTTATTGGTGTTTGTTGCATTTGTGTCTGAGACGAGCCTGCTAAAATTCGGTGGTTCCATCAAAAAATCTATACAGAAATTATGACGAGCTCTGAAAAGTAGAAAAAAGTAGTGGTTCCCCGTAAAGTTTGCACTACCTACACATAACTTGGACTCCTTCCGGGGGTTGTTATAAAAATTTGGAAAAATTGTGAAACTTGACCTTTTCAAAAAGCACGGGTTGCACATTCCGATAATTTTTCCAGAGGTTATTAAACTTTGTGCGGTAGTTATATAACCATCAGAAAGAGAATGAAATGCGCACCGAATGTTTCCAAAATCTCTTACACATCTTTGTTCCACGATGGCGTACGTTTGAAAAAAGCGACATTACTTTCGGAACGATCTCGGCAGCGTTCGATGCAGAATTTCATTCTCTTTTAAACGGTTATGAAATTTTTGCAAAACAATCAATGAGATTTCAGAAAATAACCAAAATCTGCGATCCATGCTTTTTGAGATGGTAAAGTTTCACGATTTTTTGAAACTCTCATATCAATCCTCAGAAGGAGTTCAAGTAATGATTCGATAGAGTAAACCTTATAGAATACAATATTGCTTTTTTCTCCTTTCCGTAGCTTGTCATATATTTTTAACAGAAATTTAACTGATGCTACCGATTTCCATACTTGAGCAGCTAAATCCTCGTAGAACATTGAAGGAAGAGCAGCTCGGATGCTGTTTGATGCGACATTTTCTCCTCTTTCTCATGGGTGTTTTTTGTTTCGGATTCGTTTAGTTTTCGGAGATAAAATCATCACAATTCATTTTTTTAAGGAGCTCCAGGCTGTACCCAAAAACTCGAACTTTGAAATTTCGAATCCGTAAACTCTCATCTGCTTTATAAAATCAATATTAAGTCATATATCATCTTGAAAGCTTGAAATTGCGAGTAATTACTGATGTTTTATGCGATTGTGGCTGAGGTGGGACTGCCAAAATCCAGTGGCTTCGTTAAAAAAACGTTTAAAAAATTACGGCGAGGTATGAGAAAGAGAAAAAAGAAGTACTGTATTTAATGAAGTTTACTCTATCGAATCGTTATTTGAACTCCTTCTGAGAATTGATATGAAAGTTGTAAAAATTCGTGAAACTTGACCATCTCAAAAAGCATGGGTCGCAGATTTTGATTATTTTCTGAAAATTCATTGACTGTTTTGCAACAATTTCATAACGTTGGAAAGAGGATGAAATGCTGCATCGAACGTTACCAAAAACTCTCAAAAATGTTTTTCCCATCGAATGTGGCAATCGTTTGAAAAAGCGAACTTACTTTTGGAACGATCTAATATATATATTAGGCTGGAAACTAAGTTTTGCAACCGGTTTCATAACTTCACTCTCTTTGTATATGGCGCACTCAAACTTTGGAATTATGTAGAAGGCAATGTGAGCTACAAGCGAGCACAAATTATGTAAATTTTGAACACGAAATAGAAAAGTTTTAGACGTTTTTCGAAAAGTAGTGAAATTTGAGAATTTTTGAGGTTTTAAGCTAAAATGAAGCCTTTGACAGCCTAGACCATGCGCAGTAATCCGGATTCGTCTACAAATTATTGATGGAGGTTGACTCCTTTGGCCTATTAAGAAAGAAACAAAATTTAGGGGTATGTCGAGATTTGGCGTCCTCATAAAGTCGAAAGAGTCGATTTACGCAAGAGCTGCTGGGGACGACCGTCAATGACTAAAGAGTCCGAAGCTCAAATTCCGCGAGTAGTAACACATAGTAAGGTTATTTGACCTGCCAAACGCGAATATCACATTCATTTGTTGAATCAACGCCTTTTTCCTTGTTTAGGGTGAGACCCCATATCGTACACCTACAATAATTCTACAAAAAAGCCCTTATCACGCAATTTCACTATCGTTTTCGTGATCAGCATGTCGGATTACACCCCTATGCCAAGTTTCAGCCAAATCCGTCAAACTTTGAATTTTTCCCCTTCATACCATGCACCCTCACTGCGACATCAGAATTTGGTAGGACAGCTGCTGCGCTTGTAGCTTACATAATAACCAACGCAGTGGCAAAATTTGAGTGCGCCATGTTGAGTAAGAGGGAAGTTATGAGACCAGTTGCAAAACTTAGTTTCCAACCTAATATAGTGCTGGACATAATTATACAGCCACTCTAGAAATCGTCTAATTTTTGTTCTTATCAATAAATCTGTCTGAAACTTTGCTGTATTGTGCGCATGTCAACCTACCATAACTCCTCAAAACGGCTTCCAGTCTTGTTGAGTTTGAACGGAGAAAAACAAAAAATAATCGAAAAAGCCCTCTTTGAAAGAGGATAAAATTATACAGCCACCTGGTTTTTCTAATCACTATCGCATTCGTTGACTCTCAAATTTTTTTTGTACAATTATTTCCCAAAATATGAAACATTTGCGGCACTTACGGCCTGTCATCCTACTCAAATAGAAGCAATCGCTGCATTTCTTGCTTTTAAAAGCATTAAAAGTCAATCTCCTATAACAAACAACTGCTTTAAAAAGTTTTCAAGCTCTTGTTCATTCCAAATGATAATCATGGAATCTACTGACCCTTTTGGATAGATGAGGTTAAGAGCGCTTTCGTAAACTCTGCGTAATCGCTGATTTTGACGAACAGACTCCAACTTCAACATAGGCTTGGAACGCTTTTAAACCACAAAACTCAGTCTGCAATGTCCACAAAGTGCTGAACTTGATTTATCACATTGTCTACATGGGGATATAGCTTTCGCAACAACTTTCAGATTTTTCCTAATGATGCGATAGCGATTTAGACCTGCAATACTTTCCACAAAAATTCCCTGCGAGCGGAAGATTTGATATAACCCTAGATCTCCTTATTTCCGTCTGTGTTTCATGTCATATTTCACCCGATGAATGAGATTAGCTAAGATTTTGAAGTTTTAAGCGTCTCCGGTTTTATCTCGTGATCTGAGTTGGCTTTGATTGTACGGGTGCTCCACTCATTCAGTGAATGTCAACTGCGGCTGAATCAGAGTGCTCAGTCCCCAAAATTTCTTTTCAGTCATGCACACAAGTTCACTGTTGTATGGCTGTCGTAATGGCTACATTACAGTATTTTCTTTCGCTTGAAAATCGAGTTTCGTGGTGCAAAAGTGCGTCAACCCTATGGTGAGGTTGAAGTCTGTTCGTCAAAATCAGCATTACGCGGAGTTTACGAAAGCGCTCTTCACCTCATCTATACAGAAGGGTCAGTAGATTCCATGATTATCATTTGGAATGAACAAGAGCTTGAAAACTTTTTAAAGCAGTTGTTTGTTATAGGAGATTGACTATTAATGCTTTTAAAAGCAAGAAATGCAGCGATTGCTTCTATTTGAGTAGGATGACAGGCCGTAAGTGTCGCAAATGTTTCATATTTTGGGAAATAATTGTAAAAAAAATTTGAGAGTCAACGAATGCGATAGTGATTAGAAAAACCAGGTGGCTGTATAATTTTGTCCAGCTTTCAAAGAGGGCTTTTTCGATTTTTTTTTGTTTTTCTCCGTTCAAACTCAACAAGACTGGAAGCCGTTTTGAGGAGTTATGGTAGGTTGACATGCGCACAATACAGCAAAGTTTCAGACAGATTTATTGACAAGAACAAAAATTAGATTTCTAGAGTGGCTGTATAATTATTTCCAGCACTGTATATTAGGTCGGTGCAAAAGTTTTGTCAGTTTTTTCAATCCATAGGCACACACGTTAGAGTGAAGATAAACAAACACTTCAAAATGTATCCGATGCAAAATTTCTTTGTCTTTCCAGCCGCTGAACTAACACTGTGTTTCGTTGCGAGAGTGACAAGATATTTGCTAAAAATCACAACCACTCGTTTTTACCATGTCCAAATTTCGCTAATTTTCAAAATTTTTGCATGGGACTTCCGCAAGAGCCCTAATAACCATCAGATAGAGCAAACCTTTTGCCATCTTATGCAATTTCTTGTAGTCTTACTGGTTGTCTTTCAAAATTCTACGATTAGGTTTTTGAAGTGACCAAATTTTACATTCAGCCTATTTCAACTTCGTAGAACATAAAATTTTACACAACCCAGCCACCATTCGATGTAACTTTTTCTCCTTTTTCTAACACGTCTTTTTTTTGCTGAGAAGGCAAAATGTGTTTGAAAATTCGCAGCATTTCTCAACGTGAGTTGGCAACTTTTAGCATCTACGAATGGCTCAGAATTGAAATCTTTATGCTGTGTAGTCTTCCATAGCTCACTTCAGAAAAGGGTTGAAAACGGAATGGATATTTGAAGTCAGCGTTCAAATTATGCGAGCGATATGCACCTTGCATCAAAAGGCCGCGGAATGAGGTAAAGGAACATAAAGGAATATAGGAACATATAATTCTAATTCGCAACCTTTTAGAATATCGGAGTGTAGTCTTTCTAAAATGTGCATTTCTGTGCGAACGAAACAAACTGTAATTACAACTATCACGCGACAAGTTTTTCCTAATTTCCTTATTTCATTTTTTTTATTCCTTAGTGAACCATCGGTTGGATAGCCAACTTACCTGTAGGCTATTGAAGACAGCATGCATCCAATCAAACACCGTCCAGGGGAAGGTCCAGGGGAAGTATAACGACAAGAAGAAGAATAAGTGAGTGACACCTAGCAAGCACATTAGTGTAGCAAGTCTCTAAAATAAACTATGCGCAGATTCAGTTATCAAAAATAAACAGCACACCTTCAGCCACCGGAAGAGTTTGTCTTTCCTGCTGCGATCACGATCATTTAACGTCAAAAGCACTCTCAGCGCAATAACAAGAATGATCACATTTGCCTGCGACCGATCGAAAATGAGTATAATGATAGTAACGTACAGAACAGAGCTCAATACCAAAATAATAATAAAATCTGGTACAAAGAGAGCCAAATGTACTCGTAGTGACAGGTTAAACCAAGAGCAGCTAAACATAGAATGATCGCAATGTTCATGGGTCAATAAAATAAATGATGGTTTACTATTGTTTAGATTCATAGCCATCCCAACTGAATACTACACCTACAACGACGGCTGGAAAACCATACGAAAATACACAGTATGGTAAGAGACGCGTTTTGTTAGAATCAAACACCTGAAAATGAGATATACGACAAGTGAAGTCCTTGCCATAACTCACTTGTACCAACGACAAGTACAGCTGATAGCCTTCTGTCAGCATCCAGCAGAATGCTGCTATGTCAGAGTAAGGGTCCAGCATCATCACTATTGCACAACATACACGATTCCTAATGCGGGGTAGACCTTTAAAAAACAAAGAAATCGCTACAAACAGAATGACACGCTTTAGCAAAGCGAAAAGATACTAGCAGGTTGCGACGAAAGTTCTGTCAAAAAGTTCCTCACCATTTTCAAAAATTTGTAACTTCTGATTTTCACAACTTTTATACATGTTTGAAAGAGAAAGCGGGGAAGGAAGTGATTCAACGGCATATTTCATAGATTCAGCGCATTCATAGATAGATGGTACAAAAACTCACTTTTGCTTTTTAGACCGGTCGTTTGATTACTTGCCCTTCTAATAGACAAGGTTTGTGCTACTCGATTTTTTGGCATTTGTTTCCAGAAATCATAACTTTTTATAGAGAAGTTCAATCATCACACTTGCTTAGATAGAAAGGACAGGTAATGGGAGCTAAGACACAGACTTCAACTATATTGCAAGTTATAGACTACCAGTGCTTCACCTCTGCTTCGCAGAGGTTAGCATTGGTTCTACTAACTACATGCTTTCCGTGCTCGCGTAGTTATGATTTTGGAATTCTCCGCGCAGTGCTAACCATCACGAATGACTTGTAGACGACCACTTCTTCCAAAAGTTACCCTACGTGAAGTAGGTGAGTTTGATAGAAAAAATCGTTTGTGTAAGTGAACAAATTCGAATTAAAATCACTTACCAAACTTATTTCGGCGCAAAATTCGCCGTGAGGACGGTAGCCACCGTAAGCTAGACTTCTAAGTAAAGATCCTCTTATTTTCTACAGTAAAATCATGATAAATCGACAATCTATGAGATCATTGCTTTCGGTGCCGTTTCGAAAAACAACATGATTTTTGGTGACTTTTTTGGCCTGAAGTCAGCGTCCCACCAGACTAGGGGGTACCTGGCTCTGGTAGTATTGTAATAGTAGACCCCCTGACTAAGCGACGACAGAAGTTTGCAGCGCGAAAGGGGTCTACGAAGTCTACAAATCGCCCTCGAGCCCGGATCTAACGCCAGGCTTGGGCGAGTATGAGATGCATGTGCGATCTTCACTGTGTCCGCTATACGCGCTCTGGCCTTGCAGTTCGTGCAGTTTGGAGAGGCGGCTTTTGGGCCTACCGTAAGATTCGGGCCACTTTTGAAGCAAATTCCAGGCTTGGTAGACCCTCTTTTTTGCTACGAACTTCAGTCATCGCTTAGATAGACGGTTTCCTTTACATTACTACGAGGGCCTGATACCACCCAGTTTGCTGGGACGCTGCCTTTAAGCTGAATGGCTTGGAGATATACATGCCAGATATACCCGCGATTTTGTGAAAAGTCCACATACGGCTCTAGTTTTGCAGGCCGATAGCCGCGTGGACTCGTTTGATGCGCAGTTTTCATGTGTTCCACGCAGCAAATCCGCTCGTACTCTTGGATTATGGACCTACATGCTGGCGACATGCGTCATGCAAAATTGTGGCCCCGGACTTTTGCTGCAACTCATTCTATGAATTTCGTGACAGACAGATATACACACACACGGAGAGACAGACGGCCTTAGCGCTTTATTACAAGGTCACGGCACTCCTATCCGTACCCTTTCTCATGTTCGCATAATGATGATTTTGAAACTTATCACGCAATGCTGAAAATCACAAATGAATTGTAAACAACTGCTAATCGTAGAGTATCTCTACTTGAAAACGGTAATTTTGAGAAAGAGATCTTTTTCGCAAAGGAACACTTGCAGATTTGACTGGATTACCGAATTTATTTTGGCTTGGGAGTCGTCATCAAGATAATAGTCACTTGAGCTACATTTCCCTGCAAAAATCTTTTTAAATTTCAATAAACAACATTGCCAAATTTACTATTTAAGCGATCATTACTTTTTGGCGCTGTTTTCGCAGAAGCAAACCTTTTGAGCACTTTTTGGGCTAAAATTCATGAGGTGTAGATTTACTTGTCAGGCAAACCATGGCTTTGCAAGAAATCCAAGTCTGCACTCACAAGGAAGGCTTCCCAAGTCAGCTCGGCCAACCCGGATGAGTCATACATCACCGTAACGGGCTCGAGACGCTGATTCCAAATCTGCCGTTTCCGGCTGCGTAGCGGTCCTGCACGAGAAGTTATGGGTGGTGTTTCCCTCCAGAGTTGAGGCACCCGTCAACTTGCCTCCCCTTGTTTATGAGCGCTATATAGGAGGCGCGCGGTCGTCTGGTGTAGTGGTAAGTGTCTTGCTCGATAGGCAGAGGGTCACGGGGGATCCCGTTAATTGTAACTTTATTGCAATTTTTTGCAAAATATAAATTTGGGCTTGTAAGTGGTTTTTGGAGCACTGGATCCTAGAACTTCTTTGAATGTGAATGCGAAAACTAAAAGTTTCAAGAAATCAACGTATCAGTAAGCAGAGAATACTTCCAATCAGCCACATGGCTTAACACGTCTACATGACAAACAAGAAAACAAGCAAACAAACATAAAAATCGATAAGCACCTTGGGATCATTTGATAAGTGCACTTACTGCGCGATGATGACGTTTTGTCCCGATCTGGGTTGCGCACCTCTCCAAGGAGTTCGGATGCCGTAAGATAACTCGGAAGCCCACCAGAAAAGAAATTCATTCTTCTACACTGTCAAAAACTAATGTTGTACGTTAACGAACATTAGTGGAGGTGTAGTTTTTAAAACTTTTAGTTTTCGCATTCACATTGAAAGAAGTTCTAGGATCCAGTGCTCCAAAACCATTTACAAGCCCAAATTTACATTTTGCAAAGAATTGCAATAAAGTTACAATTAACGGGATTCGAACCCGTGACCCTCTGCCTATCGAGCAAGACCTCATAAACAAGGGGAGGCAAGTTGACGGGTGCCTCAACTCTGGAGGAAAACACCACCCATAACTTCTCGTGTAGGACCGCTCCGCAGCTGGAAACGGCAGATTTGGAATCAGCGTCTCGAGCCCGTTACGGTGATATATGACTCATCCGGGTTGGCCGAGCTGACTTGAGAAGCCTTCCTTGTCAGTTTTTTGGCTTATGAGCCTGTGGATCCGTCTGACGCTCAATTTTTGTAACATCAATGCAACGGATCTGTACGAAATTTTGCATGATGGACCTACGCTGGCATGGTGCTGTGACCAAAATTTCAGCTCAAAACATCTGCTGGAACTCGCTCTATGAATTTCGTGACAGACAGACGTACAGACGGACACACAGACAAACAGACGTGAACAACGCTTAGCCCGTTATTATTAAGTCATATATAACGGCCAAACTCAGGAAAATCAAAATTTGAGTAGTCTTCTACCGCTTCCATCTATGATATGCTTAGCAGAAGATTTGATTTAGGTTGCTGCTTCATTTCTACTCTGTAGATGTCGAAGGTCAATCTCGAATCATACCAGGTTTCGGCGTAAATTTCTCCTAGTCCTTCTGTTAAGAGTCGAACGATTTGCGCGCGTTTACTTCACACCACCTACACATGCCAAAGTTGGGTATCCTCCGTATAAAGAGAGAATATTTGAAAAGTTGCAAACTTTGTTGTCAACCCAAAACATTGAAATTGCACGACATTAGCGTTCTTCTGCAAAACCGTAGCACGCGCACGGAGCTGCTAGATAAAGTTGTCGTATCCCTTACTGATTGAAAAAACAAGGTCATGAACAAGCAGACTGAAGCACAGGTTCCAATGAATAGTATTTCTAACACTGTGTAGAGATCTGAAATGTATTCTGTGATATTCTGCGATGATTGAGTCTGCTGAACATACCTGAAGAATGTGAACACAAACAGCGAAAATGCTAAGCACACAGCAGATAGTGCACGACCGATGTTTTCGAAATCAAAAGGCAGTTTGATGTCCTTTCCTATGTTATACCAAATGGCGTCCCCCACCGCTATCTTCATCAGAACGGCGAAACAACTGCAAACAGTTTGACCGCCACGTTCAAGCGTAGTTTTTCTTGACAAAACGTTGCGTGCATGGCTCCATTCAATTTATAGAGGGTTGTTTTTCAGAAATTCACCTCGAATTCACCCTTACAATCCATTATGTCTACTTTTTCTTTTTACTACTGTCTAAAAGTTACAAAAATAGTTCCAATATAGGGTGCATTTCTTTATGTTTACAAATTGAAAAGATTTTGAAATGGCAAGAGAACAGGAAACCTAGTTCCGTAGCTTCCATTCAGAACGCAGTATTCCTGAGGAGACTCCGTTAAAGTGGAAGTCTATGACTCTCAAGGCTGCTGATTAGTTCACTTTCGCTGAGAAGGGAGATCCGATAGTCGAAGTGACCTTTTCCAATGGGTTTTATACCATTTTGAAGAGCATCAAACGGTTATTCCAAATCTGACTTCATTATCTGCCGAGCGCCTCGCACCAAGAAAATATTCATAACTCGGTACATCTATCCGAGAATATCGATGAATATTTTCTTGGTGCGAAAAATGAACGCTTAATTTAGGTAACACCAAATTCTACGGCCTTTTCAGAGTATTAGTGTTCTGGGGCAGAAAATGTCGTCTAAATGTAGTGCTGTGATAATCAACTGGACCATTTGAGTAATAATGACAATTTTTGTGCTAATTATAAACGCTCATAACTCGACGTCAAGGCGCTCGGTAGATAAGGGTGACAGATTTGAAATCAGCATTCGATGCTCTTTACAGTCGTTTCAATTTTATATGAAAAAGCAACTTCAACTAAATGAGTCTCCCTTGTGAGAAGAATGGCAATCAACGAAATGGTCAAAGTCGAAGTGTCAATCCGAACAAGTTGCGTACTATTGAATGCAGTAATGAACGCTGGCTTCAAATCTGCCTTTCGAATTTGCTATGCTAAACGCCCATAGAGTGATGGAAAGTATATAAGCAGTATTGTAAGGAATCGTATCTACAAACTGTGAAAAAAAGACTCAATATTGCCTTTTTAGCTCACCTTTTAGGTATGGACTACATAAATTGACCTACTTGTTTTGGCCCAGCATTATGCCAAAGACGGATTGTATGTCCAATATTGCACTATGCACCACTTCGCAAAATGGCTATTTCGTCTGAAAAGGCGCTAGCGGGTAAAAGACAGGTTCGGATTAGGTTCTCTACTGCATCCATCGGTGCGTACCTTGTTTGGATTGGCCCCGGTTTGGAGTAGGTTCTATACTGCATCCATCGGTGCGCACCTTGTTTGGATTGGCCTCTTATTTCCGCTTATTTATTTGTAAGCAGATCAAAAAAAAAGTTTTAGTCGCTGGCGTCCGATCTAATCGACAACAGAGAATGTTCCTTTAACGTTGTTTGTTTCATCTATATAGAGTGTAACAAGAATATGCGCACGCGCATTGATTGTTACTACCCCTCTTCTCACATTTTTCTGAAAACGTCTAAGTCTCCGTAAGCTGGATTCAACAGTGATTTACTGTATGGAGCAAGTTTTACATCTCCTTCAGTGAGGCAGCATTACGGTAACTTCACCCAGCTCAAGCGTACCTAACCCAATTTAGATATTTAACTTTTTGCAAATTTTGGAAGCCTTTTGAAGCGCGTAATCATTGAGCAATAAGAAGAAAATATTGCTATGCTTAGCATAATTTATGCGCGAAGCACTATGATGAAGTCTTACATTTAGAACCAGCGTATGATTAGCTTTCTGTGATAAGTTTTAGTTTATATGCTTTGCTTTTCTCAAACAAAATAGGACGCTCAATGGCTCAAAACCTTTTTGATGCGCCAACCGCATTTTTACGGTAATTAAAAATCAATTCTATTTGCCTCATACCGTAAATCTAAGTTGAAGCCACCTCTACAGAATGGTACCTAAAAGCGTTCTTGGAAAGAAGATATCGACGATCATTCGTATAAAAATATTAAGAAGTGTTTTGTATTTTTCAAACAAAAATTCAATTAGTGATTCCATGCGAGCCAAACTTTGCATACGTACACTTTGCTGAGACAGGCGTCATAGGCTATTTTTTGTTGACCACCTATGAATTTACTAATATTCAGCATAATCTGAGCTACATATGGCTGCTCGTATAAGGGGATGCAGGCAGCACGCTGATTACGAAATGGTAGAAGCGAGAACTTTTGCAAACTTTGAGCACAGGCGAGCTGGTACAGGAGGTTTAAGGGCAGCGTACACCCAAAATTTTGTCTCCTATTATTTGTCATTTTGGGGCTTTTCTGACCCTGATATAGCTATGACATAAGACTTCCAAAAAACCACTGATTTTCGAGGACCCTCTTTTTGAAGGGCGGACGAGTTTCGAATTGCTTGACCCTGTCGACATGCCGGCGAGGAGCAGGCTGCAACTGCATGACAGCTTGGTTGCAACTGCAATTACAGCGTACGCTTACAGCTACGCTGTCGTGGATTCGTCCGAAGGAGCGACCCAGCAAAAAAGGAGAGAAGCGCAAAAAGAATCGGGCGCGTTTTCTCCCTTTAGAAGTAACGGTGGGAGATCGGACCACGCAGTTGGTCTTCTTCCGGGCCCTGCATGTACACCGTATAGAGAACTGGGTAGCATCTCTAAGTGAAGGATGATTCACAGAAAAGCACATTGATTTTAGAGTAATTTTTCCAGCATTCATTGACTTCATCACTGATTTTTGTACTGCTTGACGCCGCCTTGCGGCATCAATCTTGCGCTAACCGTAACCCCTACGTCTCCTTTCAACCTTATTGGCTACGACTTCCTCGTGCCAAAGATAGCTGCTTAGTTGACAATCGCTTGTTGCGAAGATTATAGGAAAAATCTGCGCGATTAATTCACTGCCCTTTCTTTGCCCAGGCAATATATTAGGTCGGTCCGATTTTGTCGGTTTTTTCAATCCATTGGCAAACACGCTAGAATGAAAATAAACAAACGCTTCAGAATGTATCCAATGCAGAATTTCTTCCTCTTTCCAGCTGCTGAACTATCACTGTGTTTCGTTGCGAGAGTGACGAGATATTTGCTGGAAATTACAACCACTCGTTTTTACCATGTCCGAATTTCGCTAATGTTCAAAATTTTTGTATGGGACTTCCGCCTTTGCCATGTTATGCAATTATTTGTAGTCTTACGGGTTGTCTTTCAAAATTTCTACGATTTATTTTTTGAGGTGACCATATTTTGCATTTAGCCTCTTTTAACCTAGTAGAACATAAAATTTTAATCAATTCATTCACCATTCGATGCAAATTTTTCTCCTTTTTCTAATGCTTATCTTTTTTTGCCGAGACAAGCAAAATTTGTGGGGAAAATCGCAGTGATTCTCAGTTTCAGGAGTGCGCACTGACGTAACCTACGTTTCAAAATCTTCGTAATTGGAAGCGAAAATCGCTCATATACTTTGTAATGGTAGCGGTGATAATAATCGTGTGTTGAAACCTCAGTTTTCTGTAGGTTTTGCAGGCAAAAATCTGAAAAAGCAGCTGCAAAAAAAGAAAAAAATTGCATAAGTTAACAAAAGGTTTGCCCTATCTACAGGCTATTAGGGCTCCTCCGAAAGTCTCACACAAAAATTTTGAAAATTAGCGAAAATTGGACATGGCAAAAACGAGTGGTTGTGATTTCCAGCAGATATCTCGTCACTCTCGCAACGAAACACAACGGCGCCTTAGCGGCTTGAAAGAGGAAGAAATTCTGCATTGGATACATTTTGAAGCGTTGGTTTGTCTTTATTCTAGCGTGTTTCCGATGGATTAAAAAAGCCGACAAAACTTTCGGACCGATCTAATATAAAGTAATAAGCCATTACTCACAGGGGGTCTCTCCTGAGGGCAGCTCTGTAGCCGTCTCTTCCACAAAATTGTCTCCGAATTTTCGTCCCTTCCCTTATCTTAATAACCTCACTCTTCTATTTAACATACTGTTTATTATCACTTATAAAAATTCAAAGCGTAACCTAGCTTGTACATGGCTTTTAAACTTCAAAACCTTAAAACTGTGCGTTAACCGATTGAGCTGAAATTGCACTGAATGTTTTAGTGGAAAAAATCTAGGATTTTTTGAACCAATTTTCTGGGTTCTTCTATCGATTTATTGATTTGTCTACTTAGGTCTAAGGAAATGAGAGCTTATCTTGTTCTAAAAGCATTTTCTAATCTTGTTAGCGTTGTGGTGAATTTCAATTCATTTTCAAGGTTCACTGGATGCAGTGCTCTTTTATGACGTAGAAGGTTAGTGTTTGCTGTTCCGCAGCAACTGCGCGTCAGGAGATTTGCTGCGCACGCCCCGCTCAGATCTCGTGCCCCATAGAACTCTCCGATCCAAACTAGCATGACAGGGACAGATACATGACTATTTGGTATCATTGCAAAAGGAAGCTGGCTCGTTGCAAAAGAAGTGCTAGATCATATGCACGACGTAAATAATTGCCTCGCAATGCCTTGAACACCAGCATAAAAGAGCGGTTGTTGGAGGGAGTAGGCATTTACTTCTGAACAAAATTCCGCGACTTTGTGTATTTCCAGCAAGTAGATAGGGTATGTTTTGACCAAAATCTCTTCCAAAAGTTTGTAAAAGTACGTCAGAGAGAGGTGCGCGCTCACTACCGCTTGCGATAAGCTTATTGCTCTTCGGGATCTAGCGCCCCCAGCCGCCCTGGTATGCAAAGCTATGCCCTACCGAATGTATTTTACTCAAGAAAAGTAGGAATGGCCATGCTTAGCTTCAATTGTTCTGTATTATTGGAGTTGCATCGGGCATCGCTTCGCGTAAATTCGCGCCGATCGTACCTCCTGACTGTCCTTTGGGGGAAGGGGAGGGGATTGGTTTTTCAGAAGTTGAAGCTAGCGGTTCAGTTGGTACATGGGGTTAGGTGGGCATCTTGACACATTCAGACATAACAAGCAGGATCGAGCAACAGGTGTGGCACACATCCGTCGGATACGATCCCCCCCCCCCCCCCTGAGTTCTGTCTCGATACCCCCCATTTTCGTCTTCCTGCCGTAGGCATGACCATGTCAGACAATGCCTGTGGGCCAAGCTTTAGCGAAACCTGTGGCCGTATTCATCAACAAACCCCGAGAGTTAAACTAACCCTGGAGGGTTAGTTTAACCCTGGAAAGCGTTTAACCCGTATTCATGAAACACAGGGTAGGCTTAGCCCTGAGGGTTAAATCTAACCTTGAGGGTTAATTTTACACCGAAAACGACTAACTCGTATTCATCAACGAACCGTGAGGGTTAAAGTAACCCTGGAGGGTTAAACTTACGTGATTCATCAGGGTTAATTTAACCCTAGCTCAGAGGAAGGTTAACTCTACCCTAACATTTCATACAAACATTTACTCGCATCTAATATTTTATGGAGAACGATCAACGGGTATTGTAGTATTTAGTATTGGTTGTTGTTATAGTATTTAGTTTCGACTTCGTTTTATGTTCATATTCGAAGTACATGAAACACTGACTTCGCGAGAAAAAGAATTCTAGCTTTGGTGACAAATGAATGCGACGAGGAAAAATGGATTTCAATCTGACAAGTGCCAAAACAGAAGAACCCCTTTATAATAACACGCATCGACTTCCAAAAGAGTAGCACAAGCCCGGTATAAAACGAACTGCGCAAAAACAGAACTTACTTGCACAATTGCACACATGAAAATAAACTCACGTTGTGAGATTGGATGCTGCACAAGTATGCTAGAGATGTATTGTATTATAAAAAGTAGTGTTAGAAGCTTATTAGTTGACTATACTACTATAACAATGAAAGAATAGAAGTATAAAGTGAATACAGAACGTACTTAGGCATTCTGTGATGTGAGTTTGCACGCGTAACTGACGCCTTAACCCTCCAGGGTTAGTTTAACCCTCAGGGTTGATGAATACGGCCACAGGTTCGTTGATCAATACGGGTAGATCGCGTTCCGTGGTAAACCCTAGCCTATGGTTGATGAATACGGCCAATGAACCCTGAGGGTTAAACTAACCCTGGAGGGTAAGCTTAACCCTCAGGGTTCGTTGATGAATACGGCCACTAGGGTATCTCAATATTGGACCACCTAAGTGAAGCGGCCATAAAAGAGAATACGTGAAGAGATAGGCAGCAATAGTTTCTGAGTATGAAACAGATCTGAACTCAAAAGGTAATTTTAACAGGTTTCGAATAAATAGAGAGTACACAATGAATTTAAGGGAGACCTGAGTATGATCGAAGGCAATATACTGAATGGATGTGGCCTGACTTAAGAAGGATTTTCCGCTCATTTTGAGTCTTTACATACGTATTATAACAAGAGATGTCTACATGTGACATTATTTTATGGATTACTAGCTGATGTACCCGGCTGCCCGCGATAATATCATTCATCATCCTTGCAGATATGTGTGACATGCAAGATCATAACCTATCATTGACTTTATTTGCAAATCAAAAACCTTTAACAAAAAATTGCATTTGCTGGTCTTCGCAATTGATGCAGTGCTTGTTTAAGGGTCCATATATTACTAATCTTAACCGGTAGTCAAAGGTGTAATTGCTTATGCATTATGAAATGATCAGAATTTGACTCTCACTTTCCCGTCAATCATAACATTGGTCGGTAACTACCTCTCTTTTATGGTCGGAAATCATTTTTCTTTTACATCAGGAAACATTAAAGAAAGAAAGCACAATCACAGGGATGACCGCGTAGGGAAAATGACAGGATGATTGATTCTTTATGCAGCGTCAAAAACTCCACTAACAGATTGGTGAGAACGGCAACATTCATGATAATTATAAACGTCACCTATACCTGTACCTGTAAGCCGACCGTCTCTGCGCGGTTTTGAACCTATTTTCCGGCACTATACAGAGACGATCGACCCATGTGAGCAGCTAAACAGCTGAATCAAAGCTTAGCTTGGCTCATCTCAGTTGTTAGTTAAGTACGCATCGTATCCGTCCCCGCCTAACGTAGTGAAACCGTTTTAGCTTAAAAGAGGCTGTACTTCTTCTTGAATTAAAGCAAAATCTACTTAGGATTTCCCTCACCAAGTTCTTTTTTCTAAGATAAAGAAGCCCTACTGCTCATCGTAGAGCAAGTTATGGAATGGTGCGATAGGGTTTTCATTTTCCTACATCTACGTTAACAAATCAATAAATCGATAGAAGGACCCAACGAATAGTCGCGAAAAGTAGTTTATGTTCCGCGCCGTGGCTTATTTACACAGTGCTGGACAAAATTATAGGTCCACCTTATTAAATGCCGTAACTCACTCTGTTGTCAATAAAATGTACCAAAATTTGGTACAGCTGTGTGTTTACCAGCCTAGTATCAGTCTTCAAAACGGGTCTCGTTTTCGTTTGGTAACTCAAGAAAAAATAAAAAATTTTTGAAAAAAGCAGGAACTGGTCAGAATTATAGGTCCACCTGGAGTTTTTACTGACTGAAGCACTTCCTAGCTTCCGAATTTTCATAGGTAAGTACACATTCAAAAGTGTTAAACAGTTGCCTTAGTCACGCTGTGTCGTACCTCCAAAAAAACTAATTATCTGCTCTTATTGCTTTGAAAATGCTTTCACATGTATTTCGCTTCAGAAACCGCTTTGAGTAGAAATTCTGCAGTTTCTCAGCTGGATTGGAAGCGACGAGGTTTTATCTACCTTCTGGATTCGTTCTGACATGAGCATTAAGAAAAAAATTAGGATTCTGGCGGCTGGTCAAATCCGACATCGACAAGTGCAATCCTGAGCTCAAATTTCTGCCTTCAAACTTCTTCTACAATGTCCTAGAAGCATTACGTTTACGTAAAGTTCTGTTTCTACGAAGAGGAGTCCGTATTCCATGGTTACAACTTTTTAGAGATCCTAGCATTTAAGTAAAACTACAGAAATCACCCTGCAGCAACTGATTGCGTCAAGCAACAAGGCTAATTGTGGCTCTGACCAAATTTTTTCGAGAGAAACATGTGCTGACATACAATACAAGCTGTATCCACTATCTAGTAAATATTTACTGCCAAAAATCTAAGAGAGGCGGCACTTGGCAAGCTATTTTGGAGGTGTGTAACCGCATCACTACGCTGCACAACTCATCTTTGAAAAAAAGCAAAGGGCAGCGTTGTGAGCACTTGTGAGGTGGCGTACAGATTCATTCTTGCGTAAAGAATGCCTCTACTATATCTTGAGGTTATTATGATAACACGTAAAGAGTTTTAGGGCAGAAACTGAAGCTTAGGCTCCAGATTAAGTAGATGTAGGATTTGGTTCAGTAGCAAAAGTCAGATTTTTTCTCAATGCTCACGTCAAAAAGCATCCAGAAGGTAGATGAAACCACATCGTCTCCAATCCAGCTGAGGAACTGCAAATTTCCTACTCAAGGCAGGTTTCTGGAGCGAAATTCATGTGAAAGCATTTTCAAAGCAAAAAGCAGATAATCGGTTCTTTTGGAGGTACGACACAGCGTGACTAAGGCAACTGTTTAACACTTTTGAATGTGTACTTACTTATAAAAATTTGGAAGCTAGGAAGTGCTTCAGTCAGTAAAAACTCCAGGTGGACCTATAATTCTGACCAGTTCCTGCTTTTTTCAAAATTTTTGATTTTTTCTTGAGTGACCAAACGAAAACGAGACCCGTTTTGATAAATGATAGTAGGCTGGTAAACACACAGCTGTACCAAATTTTGGAACATTTTATTGACAACAGAGTGAGTTACGGCATTTGATAGGATGGACCTATAATTTTGTCCAGCACTGTATGAGAGCAGTTCAGCTTATTCGGTCCACTCAGAAAGATTTCTATAAGACACGAACATCTTTACCCACACACAGACAAATTTTGAGTGTTATGGAATAAATTGTAAAGAGCTACTCATTCCAAAAGCAATTTCATGTAAGACCGGTGACTTCGGGAGGAAGAAAGCACTCTCCAAGAGACTAAATGCGAGTTCAAATTAGCTTCTGGAGTTGATAGTTCCTATAAGGATGACGACAACCGTGAGTTACATCTCAATGCAAAAATCTTCTTGAAATTTTAGGTTAAACTTTGATAAACGGACCATATACGCAATAATTCCTTTTTGGCCCGATCTTGAAAGTAGACTTTTTTGTTCACTTTTAAGGCCAGAATCCAAGGTTTGCGAATTTACTTGTTAAAAACATCCATGACTTTGCAAAAAGTCCGATTACCGACCCACTTTGGCGGGCAAAAGTCTCGTGAATCCGTTTGACGAGCAGTTTTCAATGTTCCACTAATCGGATAAGTTTGCGCTTTTGCACAGTTTGCCTGCATGCCGATAGGATGCTATGACCAAAATTCTAACTCAAAACCTTGGCTGCAACTCGTTCTATGAATTTCGTGACAGACAGGTATTCACACAGACAAACAGACGTCAACCCTTAGTCCGTTATTATATAGGAGGATAGATTATGTGAACTTTGGAGTCCCCGTAGTTATGCTTCCAGCAACTATAACCCAAACGAAAGAAAACGAATTTAGCTTTAATCACTTCTACAAAAATTACGAGATTTTTACTATCGTACTGTACCTAATTTTGTCTCTGAAATTCTCTTGTTAACGGGGTTGGCACACCCCTTAAAAAGCTGTGTTCGCCACAGCGTTTTAGGGGTTGTGCAACACCTCATTAATTTACCTTCAAACCATTCAAGTATCTGCGTTTTTTATAGTGTTGCTATCGCTCTACCTTCTTCTTTACACAGTAGGAGAATCATCTGAAATCGTTTCTTCTAAATAAAGACGTAGTCATTTTCCCTTACCTTTGCAAATGTAAAATGTTGCGAAAGTATGGAGTCAAGGTAACGTACCTAGTCTGCGCTACTATGTGAATCGCGAAAAAAGACAAGCATAATATATTTGATAAACTAAGAATCATAGTAGTTGACTTACCTTTGAAACTAAGGTAACATGTTTGAAAATTACTCACTTGAATGTCCAATACTTAAACATATGCTCATCTCGATAACGACCCCCCCCCCCCTCCCGACCTGCCACGGCCCACGCTTGACCCTTCTTCATCTTCAAATTTTAGAATTATAAGAGCTAGACTTTTGTCATGGCTTAACAAAATACATTTAATTCCAGCTGAGCAGCATGGCTTCATTAACGATGCCTCTATTACGACTAATCTTGTTGATAGTACCCACGAGTGGATGCCAGCTTTGAACCACCGAAAGTCTGTAGATGTGCTTTATGTAGATCTGTCTAAAACATTTGACAAAAACTTGATTGTCCTCTTTTCTTTGAACCTCGGCATTATAATGATGTAGTTTTATTTGTTAGTTGTGCCAATGCGAGGTTTCGGCGAAGCTTTTATTAGTAGAGCGGCCTAACGGTTTCGAGCAATCCTCGTCTTCAGAGGCCTAAAGTGGCGCGCGATTAATGCACTACTAATTTGGAGAAGGCGGTCGCATACCACAAGCGGTGCGACAGCAGTAGAGCCACGGCCAGTTCGTCATCTCACTTGATTTTAGTTAGTGAACTCATAGGGGGGATCGAAAAACTGGCCAGGGTTGACAAGCCGTTTGGTGGGACAAGCACAAGATCAATCGCGCGCCACTTTAGGCCTCTGAAGACGAGGATTGCTCGAAACGTTAGGCCGCTCTACTAATAAAAGCTTCGCCGAAACCTTGCATTGGCACAACTAACAAATAAAACATTTGACAAAGCTAGCCACGGTAATCCGCTACTCAAGCTGAAGGCACTAGGCATACGGCTCTTTGCTCGACCGGTTTGCCTCATATCTACACAGCCGCACAGCCGCTTTATGACAATCAAAGTTCGTAATGAATTTTTGCCTGCATATAGTTGTGCAAGTAGTGTGCCGCAAGGTGCAGTGTTTGTCGCCTCTACTTTTTCCGATATATACACTCGATCTCACGTTAAAAACTTTAAACCTCCTCTAATATAAAAGTGCAAATGTATGCTGATGATATTAAAGTAAACGGCATATATAGCATTGATGATCAATTGCAGGTTAATCAGCATCACAACAGTCGCTTACAAACTTGGTCACTTGGGCTGAATGGAATGTCATTTAATCTTCGTAAAAGCTTTGTTCTGCATATGGGTGACCTGTTTGTAGGCACTTATGTAGTTGATGGCACTGCGTTGAGGGTTTGTTGCCCAGCTAGAGATTTAGGAGTGGTTGATTCTAGACTTAGATTTACTGAGGAGGTGGACTCTATTGTAAAAAGAGCTTACTCCTCTTTGTTTCTACTTTTCCGAAGTATAAAATCTAACGCCTGTACTTTTGACGCGTCTTTATAAGACTCTTGTTCGTCCAGACCTGGAATATTGTTCCCAAGTGTGGAACCCTATCAGATGGAAGGACATTTGTAAGCTTGAGAAGGTACAAAAAACATTTACGCGTTTGGTGTATAGCCGAATTTTTCCCAATAGTGTCCTACTTGCTTATAGCATACGGTTACAAAAGCTTTCTCTGCAAAGCCTTTCTTATCGCCGTACTCTGATCTTGCATTCTGTTTCCAAGTGCTCAGAGGGGAGATGAGACTAAAAAGCGAGTAAGTATAGATACTTATGCCAGCTAATCAGAGGTTGGGAGGTTTTAACTCGCATTATGCCAAGATCATGAGACACAGTAGGGAGAAAATGTACAGCAACATATTTTATAGATCTGCACGTTAATTTCAGCATTTACCTAAGGACATAGTTGTTCATCCAGTGGACGATCCTTTGGGGATAAGTTAACCAGAGTTGACAGTCATCTTTTGCCTTCTAAACGAAGTTTCATGATCTAGCGTGTTTTGCAGTTTCGTTCTTGTCGTTTTTTATGGTCGTGGCTACGTTTTTTTGCTGTTGTGGAATATCGCTCAATGCTTTGGCTTGGTAATGTTGGACGGGTATAGCAGTTTTTCTTACTCGTGACAGACATGGCGGTGTTTTGCTATTGTGCTGCGCTTGCTTTGTTACTAACCGCTTGTTCAAAAAGGGGTCACTTCGTCCTACTCTAAGTTGATTTTTTGGATGGAGAACTTTTTATCAAGGACGTTCCTACTTGAAATCTGTCAGGTCTTTTCAAGGTTTGGAGTTAGGTTGGTGGATACCTAACTAAACCAATACCCTCGCTTGAACCGCTCCGATTATCCTTGAGCGATAGCAGTCCCACTGCCATTCACTTGGCACTCCAAGTCCCATATGTAGCTGTGTAATTTTCTCGTTTGAATGTATCTTTTTCGTTGTTATGGATAACTATCCCGCACTTTCTTTTGCTTAAATTATCGAAGACGAGCTTTCTTGTTGTTCTTTGGATGTTTAGGACGATCGGCCCCACACTAACAGTACATACTTCATAGTTCAAATGGTACACCTTGAGTGTAAAGATAAATAAATAAAATAAAATTTATCGCTATTTTTATCGTTTTTTTACATAGCAATCACTGAGATGAGCTGGTCAAACGTAAAGGAGTGAGTGAAGTTGCTGAACGCAACGCAACTAAGCGCTCATTTTTCGACGGATTTTGGACATCGTTGATGGGGATCTGGGAGCGGTCATACATGGTAATGAACATGACAGTGCTCGACTTACAAGGAAAGACCACTTGGTCGAAGCGGCGATTGAAGGCAATGTATAAATGGATAGAGCTTTAAACGATAATCTCACATATATGTTTGCGCGTTTTCTATAAAAAGTTTTGGGCTTTTTATACAGGGTGTCCCAAAAAAATGCGCCTACTGTTTGGTTGTAAATAACTCTCTTGTAACGAAGTGTTTCGAGATGCTTTAGGCACCGTTTTGTAGAGCGAGGTTGAACTTAGACTTACAGTATGAAGCGGATCATCTATCGCTCTTCATTACTGTAGGATTACGGTAAGAACTTCCAGCATATGGAACCATTGTAAAATATACCACCTAACAAAATTTTTTTCAAAAAATCTGAAAAATCGTGCACTAGGGTTTTCGCGCATGCTGATTCCACCTAACAACTTTTTACGAGTGTTTTCAGCTTTTTTGACGGTGTAATTACATTTCTGGCAAATGCTGGGAATTGAGTTATTACGATTTACCGGGTTAATTTAGGAAAGAAGCATCACAGCAAAATGGGAATTTCGAATTCGAAATCAGCGGCTCCCATTACCGTAGTGTAAGAGTTTCTAACTTGTTTGGTTTCGTTCCAAGGCAGAGTGTAGCCTCCAAAGGCCTAAAATCTTTGTCGAAATTCCTACCGTAATTCTACAGTAATGAAGAGCGATAGATGATTCGCTCCATACTGTATAACTAAGTTTAACCTCGCTCTACTGAACGGTACCTAAAGCTTCTCGAAACAATTCATTCCAAAAAAGTTATTTATATTCAAACAGTAGGCACATTTTTTTGGGACACCCTGTATATATAGTGGTGATCTTGAATGAAATGACGACCTGCGAATAACAACATGGTTAGATAACACTCGAAAACGTCTAGATGATATCAAAATAGACCCACAATGCTTATTAGTTGGTTTGCTTAAGCTTGTATGCTTTTGTATAGAAGTTACATTATGTGCCTCACGCGGAGGAAAATTCAACATAAAAAACTCGTAACTTTTCCGGATGAACACTTAACCGATATAGGAAGTGTATCTGGGACCAGCGTTGTAAGAATGCAGTGGTACAAGTATCTTCCAGCTGCCCAACGGCCTTCTCTTGTTTGATGCTTTGGGCAGTGGAGCCAGGAGGGTCCTAGTGAATATGTTGGGAATGGGTAGGGGCGGGGAGGGGGGGGGGGGGGAAGGGGAAGGAGGGAGGATCAGCCATAGGAAGACAACATAGTGCATTGGGGATATCGGGCGGAGCAGAATTTGCTAGTTAGTGTTTGATCTCCGTTATTGCCTGTACATAATTACCGTATTGATGTTTGCTTTCCTACTACAGCGCTCATGTATGTTTGAGCCGGAGCCTCTGCTTTTGCTCGGCTACCTCGATCTCCGTCCGGGCACGTTTGGGAATTACAAGAAAAACATAGATCGCAGCATTTCCCACCCTGATGAAGCTTTTGCCCAAGTAGCGTCGCTTCGATTTGGTTCAGAAGCGAGAAATCCGTTTCAAAGGTGGCGTTATACGCCCTGGCAACCTGCCCCCCTCCCCCCCCATTGAATCGATAGCCAGAGTGCTTATGCCACACACAGTCAAGGTGTAGGGTCCTACACGGCTCCCTCTCAATCTCGGCGGCAAGCGTCTGAATTAAAAAATAGGGACTTTCGGAACAGCCCGCTCCCGACATTTCCGTACTCTGCAGCTGCATTTTCGAATCCAGAAGGAAGCATAAGCACAAGTAGGCGAAAAATAATTTTGTTCGACACGCTGCCCGGACGCTGCTTTTAGAGGCAGTGTCCTGGGAAAAACTCGATTTTGGGACTTTGTGCTTACCCAGGCCCGCTTGCTATGTTGAATCCAAATATCCAGATTGAAGAGCGTGAAAACGGTGAAAAAGAACACAGGAGCGAAATTACCGGAGGGCGAGGTCCATTGTGAATCCACGCTCCCGGCTTCCGAAGCGATGTTTTCGGTTCCGGTTTCGAGTCTATTCGCACTTGGCCCATGGCGATTATACTTGGTCCGAATCAAATAGAAATTCGGTCATTCGAATAAAACATTTGAATATATTCATATTAATTCGATATTCGGAGTTTTTCCATCTTCGGATAATAGCTGAAACTCGAATAATCGAGAAACCGGGGTTTCGAATAAAATTCGAAACTCAAATAATCAAAACACAGGGTTCCGAATAAAATTTAACCCAAATAATCAAAATACGGAGTTTATAGATTTTATTACAATGTTTTATTCGAATGTTTATTCGAATGAAGTCCGTATTCAGATTATTCGAGTTTGTTGCAGAGCCATCTGCTGAGTATCAAGCTCGCCTCGTCTGCGTTTTTCCGCAAAACTCGGTAATGCATCTTTTTAAAATCGTGGTGTTTTTTGAACTTCATGGAAAGTCACATTCCTCGGACAGCTTACAACAATAATAAAGTAGGTTTGGATTCTAATTAATGTTTTTTCAATCAGTAAGGTAGTTCGCACTGCTTTCGGCACCAAAACAGCAAAAGCTATCAAATTCAAGTTCATGTTCCGAGTTCATATACTGGAAATGTGTTGACATGCCTGTTTTTCTTTGCATTGCTCATGCTTTGGTACGCAAAGGTCCACACTAGTGAGCATTCTTGCCTGTAAAACTTATGCTACACAACTGCCTCTATTCTTTACCTCGGATATTTTCCTCGAATCGGTGTATCTTGGTTAGAGCATCGCAGCTGTAGTAAACTACTAGACGGAATTCTGCAGTTATTGCACCTTGCAATGAAGTTTTGTTCAGTAGATAGTACGTGATAGTTCCTTTATCACAGTGCATCCAAGATTCACTGAGATATGCGAGCTTTGATTATTACAGGCCCCGCACATACTTCACGCGACAATCGCACGCGATTTGCCAATTACGAAACGCTAGCTACGGGGTTAGGCTTTGGTTCGGCGGGAGGGGGGGGGGGGTGGTAACGAAGGGTGCTGACTATTCATAAAATTTTATTTCATCAATTTTATTGATTTTTTTGAAAATTTTGAGCTACGAGGCCGGAGGCGGTACAAGGGGGTAAATGAGGGTGCTGATTATGAATAAACATATACTTTGATGCTTTTATCGATTTTGAAAGTCTTGAGCTAGGGGTTGTATAGGGGATATGAGGATGCTAATTATGAATGTATCGGCTTTGCCGAATATGTCAGCAAGTTTTAGATCTGGTTGCTCAGTTATTCGATAAATCATACGAAAATTTATTCGAAACTCGACTCCCAATGTTCGAATACAATCGGTATTCATTCATTCAATATTTTTGATTTTCCGATTTTATTCGGGATTCATTTATTCGATTTCTATTCCTTCATTTATTTTTTTTTCACTTATTCGTTTCGTTTATTCAAAACTTTTCACTTGCGAATTTGTTCGATATTCACTTATTCGATGAAAAATTTCAAATTTACCCAAGTATGGTGGCAACGTCAAATCGGCTAGCGGAATCGAGAAGATCGCTCCGGAAGCTGGAACCGTAATTTCACAGGGAAGACCCCGCCCGCTTCCAATTTCCTTCCTATATTAAAGCGCTTTTTCGCCGTTTTCATGCTCTCCAGTGTGGACTTTCGGAGCATATCTTTATCTTTATCTTTTTATATTCAAGGAGTACCATCAAAACTATGTAAATCTGTTAGTATGGGCCATTCGCCCTAGACGTGCAAGGACTAGAAGAGAAGCTCGTATACGATATACAATGACAGATGAGCAAAGAGCTCCTCAAACATGATGAAGTACCCAAATCAACAAAAAAAAAAGACAAAATGCGACAGTTCGCCGTTTTCATGCTCTCCAGTGTGGTGTACCATCAAAAACCATTGAATCTGTAAGTATGGGCCATAGCGAATAGGCCCGGCTAAGCACAACATCCCATCGAGCTTTTGCCCAGACTCTGCCCTTAAATTGCTTATTCTCTATCCCATGCTTGACTATACTTATGCATTCCGCTGTTAGCTGTCTGCCGCCATGTTTCTTTCATTCGATGCTTGTCCTAGATTAGCTTGATAAAGTTTCGATCTTACAAGATCTTGTTAGACCAAACAACGTACATGTTGATTGAGAGGGTTAGATTATGGGCACTACTTTTGAAGTCCAACTTTTGGACCACTTATAGCTAAATGATTATATGATGTCATACTTTCGGTTTTTGACATTATGCATAGTCTTTTATGGACCCTAAAATTGCTACTGAGAGCAAAAAATCAAGAAAAGATTAATACGCTTTAGAAAAAACTCTGACGCGAACAGCGTTTTGATGTTGTCAAAAACGAGCTTTACTTTTGCGCATGCACGGCATCACCTCTGTGGGCTTGCAGCAGCGCGTTAATGCAGTTGGCGTATCGCCATTTGAGAGGCGCAGTCAATTTGAAAATTTGCTTGGCAGAAGAGGAGGTTAAATGACATTAATGGCGCCCATTATGCAAGAAGAGTCGAGTTTTTTGAATATCCACTTCGAATTTTTTACAAAATATTTGACTATCGAACAGTATTCGGAAACCGAAATTGAATACTCGATTACCGAATAAATAAAAAAGGATAAAGCAGTGGTATCAACGCAGAGTACTCTTTGCGGGCATGCGCCGAACGCACACACTAACTTCATAGTCGAAGAGGCAATTGTATGCGTGCGAGCCTATTAGGCTGCGTTCATACTGATTCCCATGTTCTGGAACTGTTCCCGCACAGTTCTCGCACTGTGCTGAAACTGTGCGGGAACTGTGCGGGAACAGTTCCAGAACTGTGCTGCATGCGCTGCAGCCGCCCCGCACCGTTTTGAACGGCGGGAGTTGGAGAATTTTGACCGTTCTCAACGGTTTTTCTTCCAGATTTCGCTCATTTCGGCCTTATTCCTCCACCCCGCTTCCCTTTTTGATCAGCAGAACTTCGAACTCGAAGCGGGGTTGAAGAATGAGCGCTTTTCTGTTTCGTGTATTCGGAAAGATGGGCTATCGTGCGATTGTTCATTCTGTCTTCGTGTTTTTTGCTCAAAACTACTTCATTTGTTCCAGGAAGCGGCTGCCCAGTTTCCATAACCATCTGCCACGAATTAGGGAGTAGGAGAAATCCTGAAATTGCATGAGTTGGGACTTGTCTCTTGTTTTTGATGATTTTGGATGTTCCCAGCCTTTTTCGTTTTTCCATATCGTTGTTCTCCGTTCTTTCTTCTACCCCGCTTCTCCTAGTGATGACAAAAGCTGTGAATTTGAAGCGGGGTTGAGGATTGAACGCTGTTCTGCTCCATGTATCCGGGAATATGGGCCTTCGTGCGCTCGTGCATTCTCTCATCGCTATTTTTTTAATGTGTTCTAGAGACTTGTCTATTTCAATGCAGCGACTTGTTAGTGCACATGAAGTAGGTGTGAACAAAAATAGCTATGAGAGAATGGACGAGCGCACGAAGGCCCATATTCCCGGATACATGGAGCAGAACAGCGTTCAATCCTCAACCCCGCTTCAAATTCACAGCTTTTCTCATCACTAGGAGAAGCGGGGTAGAAGAAAGAACGGAGAACAACGATATGGAAAAACGAAAAAGGCTGGGAACGCCCAAAATCATCAAAAACAAGAGACAAGTCCCAACTCATGCAATTTCAGGATTTCTCCTACTCCCTAATTCGTGGCAGATGGCTATGGAAACTGGGCAGCCGCTTCCTGGAACAAATAAAGTAGTTTTGAGCAAAAAACACGAAGACAGAATGAACAATCGCACGATAGCCCATCTTTCCGAATAAACGAAACAGAAAAGCGCTCATTCTTCAACCCCGCTTCGAGTTCGAAGTTCTGCTGATCAAAAAGGGAAGCGGGGTGGAGGAATAAGGCCGAAATGAGCGAAATCTGGAAGAAAAACCGTTGAGAACGGTCAAAATTCTCCAACTCCCGTCGTTCAAAACGGTGCGGAGCGGCTGAGCGTATGCAGCACAGTTCTGGAACTGTTCCCGCACAGTTCCCGCACAGTTTCAGCACAGTGCGAGAACTGTGCGGGGAACAGTTCCAGAACATGGGAATCAGTATGAACGCAGCCTTACAGTGACAGACGATTACCGAATATTATTCGCAAACCGAAAACTTCGAATACTTGACCATCAATTATCATTCGACCTTCAAATATTATTCCAATTTGTCCATGAGATGACTGACCATGAGGGCTAAAACATCTTATAATGAGTTTGCCTATTACAATTTATAATTAAAATAGGCTTGATGTTGACATCAGGAGACTTGAAAGCCTGAGAGGCTAACATGTCGGGTTATGAAGAATTTTCCAAGAAATTTGAAAAGTAATTTCGTCTCAGATCGTGAGTCCCTGACAAGAGAAACTGAGCAACTACTGCGACATAGAAAGAAGGCTCGTTTTGCAAACTTTTCACTAGCGCAAAGATCGTTCAACATACAAGGTGTCTTATGACAAGAATGTCAAGAAATGTGCTTACTATTTGATTGTTCATAACTCCCTTGTCATAAAATTATTCGAGAAGGTTACCGCCAAGGTCAAGCAAGAGGTTTGGCAGACGCTGGTTACAACCCCCCCCCCCCTCCTATTGCTGTCTCAATAAGACCCTTTGAACTATATACCTAAGATAGCATCACTTGAAGTCCCTGTCAAACATAATCGGTAACATAACCATAATTAGCATGTCAATTCAACCCCTATAACCAGGGTTTAGCAAGAGGTGTGGCACACGATCGCTGATTACGCCCCCCCTCTAATAGCTGTCTCCATTAGACCCCCCCCCCCTAAGTACTACTTGAAGGCTCCATGAAGCATAACGGGCAGCTATTTATAAACAGCATGTCAATTAACCCTGTAGACGAACTTTGAGCGAATTCTGAAGTTTCACGATACTAGGCCACCTAAGTGAAATGGTCATTTTCAACATGATTAATTTTGTTCTGAAGGTGAATTAGCTATCTGTTACTGCACTCAAGGCAAAGTACTACTCCTTTTTTGTCCACCCCAGAAATCCCGCTTCAAAAGGCCACTAAACTGTGGAAATAAAAGCCAACAAAAACCTCATTTTTCTATTTTTCGCTTTCGATATCTCAGACTAGAGAAGACCAATCAGGCTCAGATCACTCTAATGTGATTACGAGGCTTAGGCTATCGAATATATACATTCTCGTCGCCTTCCCTTGTGATTCACATAGTAGCGCAGACTTAGCATGCTACCGTATCCCAATATTTTTTGGCCACACTTCCCAGCAAATGGTTCGCAAAAACCATATGTATCTTCTTCTAGAGAAAAAAATCCGAGGGGAAACAGCTACTACGGAAAGAGGAAGGATGAATCTGTAGGATAATATGAAAAACGCAGCTGCTTGAACGTTTTGAAGATAAATCAATGGGGTGCGCCCCCCCCCCCCCCTTAAAAGCTGCGGCAGCCGCAGCTTTTGAAGGGGAGTGCCGCACCCCATTAACTATATCAAAAAAACATTTTAGCGGACAGTATCTATACGAATCGATAGCATAGACTTCGTAGATTTCATAGAAGTGATTAGCCTGATTCATCTTCTTAGCAATGAGTAATATTTGGTGAAAGCACAGCCATTAGAAGCGAAAAATAGGAGAAACAAGATTTTGGTTGGCTTCTAATTCCACAGTTTGGAGGTCTTCTGAAGCGAAAGCGAAAAATGAATATAAAGAATGTATATACTCCATAGCCTGAGCCTTGTAATCTACATTGAAGTGATTTGAGCCTGATTGGTCTTCTCTAGCCTGAGATATCGAAAACGAAAAATGGCAAACAAGTGTGTTGCTCTTAGTTCCCTAATTTGATCATTCAAAGTAAAATAAAAACTCAAGACAAAGGAGTAGTGCTTTGTCTTGAGTTTTTTTTACTTTGAATGACCAAATTAGGGAATTAAGAGCAACACACTTGTTTGCCATTTTTCGTTTTCGATATTTCAGGCTAGAGAAGACCAATCAGGCTCAAATCACTTTAATGTAGATTACAAGGTTCAGGCTATGGAGTATATACATTCTTCTTATATTCATTTTTCGCTTTCCCTTGCGATTCACGTAGTAGCGAGACTTAGCATGTTACCGTATCCCAATATTGCAGCATTTTATCTATATGAATCGATAGCATAGACTTCGTAGATTTCATAGAAGTGATTGGCCTGATTCATCTTCTTAGCAATGAGTAATATTTGGTGAAAGCACAGCCATTAGAAGCGAAAAATAGGAGAAACAAGATTTTGGTTGGCTTCTAACTCCACAGTTTGGAGGTCTTCTGAAGCGAAAGCGAAAAATGAATATAAGAAGAATGTATATACTCCATAGCCTGAGCCTTGTAATCTACATTGAAGTGATTTGAGCCTGATTGGTCTTCTCTAGCCTGAGATATCGAAAACGAAAAATGGCAAACAAGTGTGTTGCTCTTAATTCCCTAATTTGATCATTCAAAGTAAAAAAAAACTCAAGACAAAGGAGTAGTGCTTTGTCTTGAGTTTTTTTTTACTTTGAATGACCAAATTAGGGAATTAAGAGCAACACACTTGTTTGCCATTTTTCGTTTTCGATATTTCAGGCTAGAGAAGACCAATCAGGCTCAAATCACTTTAATGTAGATTACAAGGTTCAGGCTATGGAGTATATACATTCTTCTTATATTCATTTTTCGCTTTCCCTTGCGATTCACGTAGTAGCGAGACTTAGCATGTTACCGTATCCCAATATTGCAGCATTTTATCTATATGAATCGATAGCATAGACTTCGTGGATTTCATAGAAGTGATTGGCCTGATTCATCTTCTTAGCAATGAGTAATATTTGGTGAAAGCACAGCCATTAGAAGCGAAAAATAGGAGAAACAGGATATCGGTTGGCTTCTAATTCCACAGTTTGGAGGTCTTCTGAAGCGGGATTCCTGAGATGGACAAAGAAGGAGTAGTGCTTTGTCTTGAGTTCAAAAATGGATAGCTAATTCACCTTTGGAACCAAGTCAACCATGTTGGAATTCGACCATTTCATTTAGGTAGCCTAGTATCTTGAATCTTCAGAATTCGCTCACCTTTGTCTACAGGGGTTAATTGACAAGCTAATCATGGATATGATACAAATATCATGTTCCCCTTTTGACTCAATACGACCCCCCAGGTGTGGCGTGCCGCCCCCACGCCTGACCCTACCTATAACAATGTATGAATGAATACTGAAGTTTCGAGATACTGAGTCACCTGACTGAAATCGCCATTTTCCAGCATGACTAACTTTCAAAAAGGAATTAGCTAGCTGTCTTTGCACTCGAGACAAAGCACTACTCCTTTTTTGGTCTCAGAAATCTCGCTTCAAAAGACCTCCTCACTTTGGAATTGAAAGCCAAACAAAATCCTGTTTCTCCTATTTTTCGCTTCTAATGGCTGTGCTTTCACCAAATATTACTCATTGCCAAAAAGATGAATCAGGCTAATCACTTCTATGAAATCTACGCAGTCTATGCTATCGATTCATATAGATAAGATGCTGCGAAAAATATTGGGATACGGTAACATGCTAAGTCTGCCCTACTACGTGAATCGCAAGGGAATGAATATAAGAAGAATGTATATACTCGATAGCCTGAGCCTTGTAATCTACATTGAAGTGATTTGAGCCTGATTGGTCTTCTCTAGCCTGAGATGTTGAAAACGAAAAATGGCAAACAAGTGTGTCGCTCTTAATTCCTTAATTTGGTAATTTAAAGTAGGATTCCTATTGTGAGCAAAGAAATAGTAGCTTTTCGCATTAAGCGCAAAAAGTAGTTAACTTCCCTTCAAAACAAAGTAACATGTTTGAAAACGACCTCCAAACGACCATTGAATGAGCTAGGGCACCATTCATTCGGGTCCACTTAGCATGGTAGAAATCATCATTCCGTTTCAACACAACAGCGGGGGGAGGGGAGAGAGGGAATTGCGCTATTAATTTGATACAAGTTTGAAGAATAGAGTGCAGTGAAGTATTGTCCCAATAGTTTGCCTTTTTACGTGGCAGATGATGAAATTCTACAGTTTGCCTTATACGTAGGCGAAACCTAAGATTAGAATGGAATAAATTTAATTTGAAGCAGCCTTCTTTTGTCCTTTATGTGGATAAAAACAGCAGGTGGCATCAAAAAAGTTCTGCCCGCAACATCTGTAAAACTGTGCCTTTCTTTTATTTTGAAATTCGCTTGACAATTTTTAAATGAAAAGTAAAAAATTATGTAAGTTGTAGTGGTCTCTTATAGCCTTCCACCATATGATATCATAATATTGCAGAAAGAGCGAAAAACAAGGTCGCATTTGGTTCTAAGCAAGCTTGGCGAAAATTCAAAAAAAACTGCAGTGAAATTTGGAACACTGAGCTACAAATGTTGGTAATTTACTCTTTCTAACACTGATTGATGTTCGCCAAATTTATAGAGCCACAATTTTTGAGAAGAGAAAACGAAACAACGAAATCACAGAGCAGCAAAATGTGTTAGTCAGAAAGATCAGATCTCTAAATTTGTGTTGCTATGTTGGTTGTCTCAGAAGTCTTCTCTATGTTCATTTCCTTCCGCAATAAGCCTTTCCTCCTTTGAAAATGTTTGCAGTAGCCTTTGATAGATCAACAAACCTTTTACAAGATGTAGTCAGAATGTTTGTTTGAAGTTTTTACCACTGTTCGAAGCCATGATCTATTAGGTTGTCACGAGAGTTTCGTCGGTTTTTTCAACCTATCATAAAAACACGAGGGACGAAGATAGGGAGACGCTCTAAGCACTACCCGACGCATCCTTTCCTGTTCTTTCTAATTTCATGCTATGTCGATTACTCTTTTGCTCACTGAGATAAACGCTGAATTTTCGAACGCATGGTTTTTTACTATGTCCAAGTACGATGATTTTTCACAATCTTTATTTTCAACTTTTGGAAGACCATTGATAGCGCTCAGATAGAGTAAACAAAGGGCAATGCAATGCAATTTCTTGGCATATCCACTGACTTTACAGTATTTTTTTTGATAATTTTTCAAAAGTCTTCACTTTTGCGAAGTCCCAAAATACAGAAACGCCTTAAACACTAACAAATCATCGGATTTTGAAGCTTTCAAAAATCGACTACGATTATTCACTATTTCAACAAATCAACTACGTTTACCGTTTTGAAATATAAGATTTCGCATTTTACGGTACGCGCTGAGGCGGGGTCAAATTCAAAAATTATGGAAATTTTGTCGCTTTTCCTCCTCTTTCCAGTGGGTGTATTTTCCCTCCACAAATTGGAGGGAAAATACATTTACTGGAAAGAGGAGGAAAAGCTGCATCGAATAACACCTTAGTTTTGCGCCGTTTCATGATCTCTGGCTCTTGGCATCACCACAAGTGGAATTTGATAGCATCAGAAAAATAATTCTAAAAAATTCCCAGCTAGCTATAGATGCCGCAAAATTGCATTACATTGCCCTTTGTTCGCTCTATCTACTTGCTACCAGGGCTTTTCCAACATTCAAAACTGAAGATTGTGAAAAATGCCAAAGTTGGACATAGTAAAAACCATGGGTTTGAAATTTCGGCGTTTGTCCCAGTAAACAAAAGAGTAATCGGCATGGGAGCATGACAGTTAGAAAGAGGAGGAAAGGATGCGTCGGGTAGTGTTTAGATCGTTTCCCTATCTTCGTTCCACGTGCTTTTCTAATAGGTTGAAAAAACGGACAAAACTTTTGGGACAACCTAATAAAAAGATTTGTATGCTCGAATTGCAAAAAAATTATGTCCGTTCAGAGAACTCTGAGAAGTTTTTATTTGTTGGGCATATGCTCTCGCATTGGGTTATCCAATTATTTGCTATCTTCCTCCATTTCTTAAACTTGACAAACACAAGTGAATCGAATAAGAACAATGTTGTTCTCGCAGTTTTTCGCGCTAGGTTTGATTTTTCTCACGCTAACACCTGTGCAAGGATGTAAACTCACAAATATACTTTTAAAGCTTCAAACTATCATTAGTTAACAATAAAGCGCTTGAACCGTTTGTCTTTTGTCTGTCTGTGTGGTTTATTCCTGTCTATCACTATATTCATAGTTGCAGCAAACATCTCAAGCCAGAATTTTGAACAACGCATGTAGGTCCATACTCCAAAAGCACGATTGGGCACGATCGCTGTGTGGAAACTACGGAATCTGCGCATCAAACGGGTCCACTCGAGTTTTGGCGCACCAATCGGAGAAGTATTCGAACTTTTCACAAAGCCAACAATACATTCGACTTGTATATCTATAAGCCATTGACTGTAGTCAAAAAGTGACCGAAAGTCTATTACGTTAAGACGGCGCCAAAAAGAATTCGCTGTATAAATGTTCAATTTTGCCAATGTTTTGCCTGATTATTTGTGAAGATTTTTGCACATAGACGTAGCCCATGATACTTATTGCCATCAAGGCGACACCAACCCATGAAAACTCCAAAAATCGATTTAAATTTACATGTATTCTTTTGGCAAAAGTTTCATTTACGCGAAATTACCGACTTCACATGAAAAAGCTTGAGAAATGAGTAATTGTTTACAGATCATTCGTGAAAGTCTGCATAGCACGGTGAGTTTCAATGTCATTAATGAGTAAGGCATACAGATAGTAGGACCAATGCAAGCCTCTGTAAAACAGAGGTGTAAAACAGAGGTGACGCACTGGTAAAAAAATATTATCACTAAATTGAACGAATTGACGACCGAGGTAGTAGGGTGTAAATGTAATAAAACAGCTTGGCCTCGACAGATTTCGCGGATTTCATGGCCGCAATTTTCATTCATGCTCATTTTACATCACTTTCATTTTACATTGAAAAAAACTGCTGAAGAAGTAGCACAACCAAAATGCAAACTGAACGGCATGCAATGAACTCTTAACAATCGTCTTGTCGCGATCGAATCGCAACGATCAAATGCGTGAACTCTGTCCGGGGCCTTACGCGTTTCGGCTATAGCGCCTTCGTCAGAGCTGCTAGATGCAAAAATATCTATTAAAACTACCGCGAACGAAATACTGACGCAGTCAGTGGCGTTCACTATCCAGAGGATAGTGGCAGCAATAAAGTGAGCTCCCTTCTTCCGCTTATTTATAGTCGCCGAGGTCTTGATAAGATGACAAATCACTTATGAAAGCGACACATTCATCTTTTCGGTTCATTTTGGTGAACGGACGGAGATGAAGGATGATGACTATTTTTTCATCAGGCTCATTTTCATTGTAGTGGAAATGAACGTTGCAAAATGTGTATTTCACAGCTTAGTTTGAATTCGAAGTTCTCCTCGTGCCAGAGCTACGACAGCATCGTGCCTGCGCCTCATAAATACAATTCAGTTTCAGGGGCTGAGAAGGAAACAGCGACTTTTATGATAGCGTTATCATGGCAGTGCAGCGATGAGATCCAAGGAGAGCAGAGATTTTTGACTTTTTTGATCCATCTAAATGTTCCTCAATGGCGAAAACTTAGAAGCCGTCCCGTTTCGCTTATGCAGGTGCCCCCGCAGGTTCGCATCCTACTAAATAGATAACCCCGAAAATCATGCAGTCCCCTCTTTATTGTATGGACAGACTACGCAGTTATTAGTCGTGCACAATCGATCATAGCGGCGATTGCGTAGTGATTGTTGTCTGAAGTTTGGAGGAGGTATATCTCCTGTCCTTACCATATCTTGTAATCCTGCATGATTTAAGCTCTTACAAACAGCCCAGCTTACTTGTCAGAGATGTAGGGTAGAGAATGAAATTTTTGCGTTTAAAGGTGCTTATCTACCGGCAGTAACTACATAAAATCTGCATAGCTCTACTAGAGGATATCTATTAGGCCCCGGTCAGACTTCACGCGACTTAATCGTCGCGATCTAATCGCCAAGATTTCCATTCATTTTCATTTCACATTCAAAAATTTCGGGCTGGAAAAGTAACGCAACCGAATGCAAGTTGATCGGCATGGAATGATGTTGTAACAGTTGTCTCCTCGCGATTCAGTTGCGACGATCAAATCGCGTGAAGTCTGCCCGGGGCCTTAGGCTGTCCCATGATTATTTACCGTTTTTACTTCGACGGTCGTCTTTTTATATCTTTCATCCAAATGATGCTGCTTGAGTAAGTGTTTGATAGGGCAAAGCAAGCTCTACAAAATGGCTATCAAGAGTCTGCACAAACCGCAATCTACGTAAAGTTTTGAGCTGAAATATGATAGCAGTCAAAAATGGAGTTTCCTATAAAAAATCGTATCTCCGCCCCAAAACGTCTTCAAAATTCCCCATTTGTTCCAGCGTATGCTTGACACATCGCACATTTAATTGTGCTATTTCCGTGTTTTTTCCATGGCTAGAAATAAAGAGAAAATTAAATGGAGTAAAATGGCAAACTCCGCTCCTAGAAGTCCTGAGCTCCTCCCACACAAGTGATCATATAGCTCATACATACAGAAGTACGATCGTGTATTTGGAAATTTTGAAGGTGTCCCAATTCTTGAGAAATGCTGATGTTTAAGGTAAAAACGGTAAATAATTATGGGACAACCCAATATTACTATTCTACATGTCTGCCATTTTCGACAATTTCTCGCCATCTTGTAGAACTACCCACTACACCATAGCGTGCCGACGAATTTGCATTTCGAACGTATTTTTCTTGAACACCTGGCGCAAAAATAGAAAAATATGTAGAGAACAGCCAAGCATTTTTGACAAAAACGGAAAATTACTGTTTCGATTCCGAACCAATAAGATAAGCGAATATTTTCTTGGATGCTGGATGTGGAGAGTATATGCATGAAGAGGTTATTCTCAGTGAAAATACAATTTTTTCTCGATTGATAGGGGACGATACCGATGTGAGATGGCACCTTTTAAGATGGCATGTACAACATCACACTTGCCTTGGAACGCTGATTACAAATTTGGCTTCCTCTTCTGCTAATCTTTCTTTTGAAAGAAGTTATGAAGGGTTTTCGCGCCAATTGGCCAAGAGAAATAGTTCACGGGGAAATACGGTTGGAAAGCAATACCGCCGGGACGCTGTGGTGTATTGGTTAGGGCGTAGCCTCGCAAGGTGATGCAAATGCAGGTTTCTTCAGCATTTAATTGCTTTTCCAATGCCTTAATTGAGCTTTTCGAAATTAGGCATCCTTGAGATAAAGGCATGCCCCGCTTTTTGAAAATTTGGCGAGAAATTTGAATTATCTAACAACCTCTGTTATGAAAATATGCACTGAAAATAACTAAATAAATTACCAATTCTTTTGAAATTCAACGCCTACAAAGCAAGTAGCCACTTTACTCTCTGGTTCATCTCCATCGGTGCCTTTGCAAACCACGAGGGGTCCATGTGTAAGCTATTCGTAACCTCACATTTATCACTTTCGACCTCGAGGCTACCGTAAGCTGTCGTGAGATTGTTACAAATCTATCTATTAAATTCCCGCTCCTTCATGTTAGAAGTGCATGTCACATCACATGGTACGTACTTCAGTACATGCAAAATCACTTTCGGACGAAATATTCCGCAAAATGTGCTCGTGACACTGCTAGTTAGAGTATCGATCAAAAAGGTCATGCGTCACCTTGTGCATGAGTCAATTATTAAGGCTTGTTTCTTTCGTTCAAGTAAATGTTCTCTAGTATGATCAATGGATAAATTTTAGCAGTGATTAATATTCCGTAATTTCTACATTTGAAAGTAATGCATTTACTTCGAGAATGTCTAATCTTTCAGAAACTTGATTGCAATATGGAAGATAGATTTGAAACCAGCATTCTATGCTGCATCAAATTTTATGCAGCTTGTATAGATTGGCCACTTCGACTTCCAATCATTCCTTGTTAGGTGCGTTCATACTGATCCCAAAGTCCGGGAATTTCAGCACAGTGCTCGAACTGAGGGCTGTGCTGGAACTGTTTCCGGACTTTGGGATCAGTATGAACGCAGCCTTACACCTGCATTCGTGATACTATCGCACTAACACTACACCACAGCTTGCCGACGTATTTGCTTTCCCAAAGGATTTTCTTGAGCAGCTTGACGCGAAAATACTTCATAACTTTTTTCAGGGATATGATTAGCATAAAGGAAGACAGATTTGAAATCAGCGTTCCAAGGCAATTGTGAGGATATACACATCCGGAAGGCAACGGACACCGAGTATCGTCCTCTTGAAGCATTTAGAACGTCTCAGATTTTGGCTTCAAATTTTAAATGGAAGGTTGCGGTGCTCTTTTGTAGAGCTTGCTTTACTCCACCTATTGAAAGGCACCGTGAAACCCGTACAGTGGTCAAGAACCATATAACATTTTGTGGGGAAAAAGTAATAACGAAAAAGACTTTCGAGACAACCTAAAATTTTCGTTCTTTATTGCAATATCTTAACTAAATGGCGAACTTGCATGAGTTGACCTGGGTTTAAGTTCTACTTTTTCCTTCCTGCCCTGTCTATTGGTTACAGGTAATGATAAATAGAAATATACGTTGCTGTGAGTACCTGACCTCTTTCAAGCAAACCTAGTGACAGGTAAATTCCATCGAAAAGAAGATCGATTTTAAAAGTTGATGTACAAAAATTAGCAATTTGGTACTATCACAGTTTCCAAGATGACATGCCTCTCCTAACTTATCCACAAGTCACGTAGAGCATTGACAGACGAACCTTCAAACCGTATTGTAAGCAGCTTTCTTCGTTATTCCGCCACCTACATTCTAAAGTGGTTCTCAGCAATCCTCAAACAATAAGCAAACTTTGAGTTTAATGTTTCTATCTTGTCACTTTACTCAAACTCATTCTGCTCCTCGCCACGGCAATATTATTCAAAAGCTTTATCTTTTACTTCCATCTAACATTTTTGAAAACTACAGAACGTCCCAAAAATCGCCGACGTTCAATTGTAATGCCTCAGCTCTTCAGCTTTCTTATATTACTCGATAGTTGATTATCCCCAAATATTACGAATTTATCTATATAGAGAGAGCAAAGTCAAATATCAGCAATAAGCCAGAGGCAGGCATAGCCAGTGCTTCAGCAGCAGAGCGCTCATCCCGCTCATTCCACAGCAAAAGGGAGCGTTCCGATCCCGACGAAAATCCCGAATTCCAAGTTTTCGGCGTTTCTGACTTTTTCGATGTCCATAACAAATCCGAACTGAAAATTGCTTAAAATCCCCGAAAACCCATTTCTGGGACTCGTTTTTGCAAAGAGTATTCCAACGCTAATTTGTTGCGGCGCAACGTGAGGACATGTTTCACAGACAGCGATTTGCAACGCGAAAGAGGCGTGCGCGATCTTAAGCTCGTTTCCTACAGGTGTAGAAGTGAAAGGTGGAAGAGTAGCGACGCTTAGCCGGCGCTCATTTAGCTTTAAGAGTTCACATTTTCGAAGCGGACTTGCTGTTTTAGTTTTGTTGACGGAGGCTCTATCGAACTGTGTTGACATCTGAGGCAGGTCAATTTTGTCGGACGCTGCCTATAAAGGCAACGTCCGGGCAAGAAGTTGATTTCGAGATTTTGTGCTCACCCGGACCTATTCGCTATGCTTCCGAAAATCCACGTTGGAGAGCGCGAAAACGGTGAAAAGGTTTCTAACGCAGGAGGGAACTGAGCAGGTGGTCGGGATCTTCCTGACTATAAACTTACGCTCTCCCAGCTTCCGGAGCGATCTTCTAAATTCCGCTGACCGCCCTGACATTGCCACCGGTCAGGTGCGAATGCGCGATTTGCACCGAGAAGATCGCTTCGGAAGTTGGGAGCAGAATTCACAGTGGGAAGACGCCCACCTGCTGGTTTTTTTCCTGCGTTAATTCTCTTTCGCCGCTTTCGCGCTCCACGTGGATTTTCGGATTCAGGATAGCAAGTCTCTGGTAAGTACAGATCTCAGATCGAATTTTTGCCTGGACACTGCCTTCAAAGACGTAGGGAGAGGGCTGTGAGAAAAGCCTGTTCTGCTGTTCTCGTGCCTTCTAACGGCCAGGCTCAAAAAATCAAGCAACCTAAAACAAGCTCGACAAAAAGCTAAAAGCTCGACAATGCCTTCCATTTGCATTGCTTTGCTATGTCATAACTTTTGCTCAAAGCACACCAAATAGCTTTCTTCTGCCCAAAACACGTCAATTTAAATGAATCTTAAGGAATGGGAGTCATTTGTTTTAATTGTTAAAATTTTTGATGCAAGACTCTGGAAAAATAGAAGGCAATGTAAGGCAGCCATTTTAACGTTGACCCATAAAAACGGTCTAAAGATCTCTACGATATGCTGGTAAATCAGTATGATATTACTCACCTTCCTAAGTGAGTGCAAGCACATTCAGTCTTTTCCCAGCTTGTTGAAATAAGCCGGCAGCCTTTGACGCTCAACATTCTAAAACAACGACTCAAACTGAACAACTAAAATCTTTTACTTACCTCGTATCAAAGTTCAGAGATATGCAGGTTGGATTTACAAGTCTTCTCCGTAGGTGAAAGAAAGTCAAAGTGATTGGCTGATCATGAAGAAGGCTGAAACGGCACAAACGGAATAGCCCTTTCGCATGTTGATTGACTTTACTTTATACTCTTGGTGCCATCACCAACGTATACGCAAGCGATGTGACTATTCACCATAGTGAACTTATTCACATAAAGTAGCTGACCGAGGTTTTTGAAAACGAGGTAGCTTAGACGTAGGTGAGTGTACGAGGATGCTGCGCCGGTCTTCTAAAAAAGATATACTTCTAGCGCCAGGAATTAACTACACTTGCTTTGCAAGAATCAGTTTTCAAATATTTAACGTGGATTTGGTTCACTTCCACTCATTTGGGGTATCGAATAACGTACATATCTGCACTGTTGCTTTTGAATTAGAGGAAGATGCAACCAGACCTACGATAATGATCTGAACTGCACTGCCACAGTGAAATGCATTCTAACTTTTTCTGTGTGGTTTCGATTTAAAAAAAATATAAACTGTCTACCGATCCTACACGGGAAACTGCCGAAACGGGTGCTGATGATTCGTTTGTGGATGACTCTGTAGTATCTGAGAATGACGATTTTCCATGAATGAGTGAATTAGCACTTCTTACCCAGATGGCTCAATGGCGGTAATTCGATAATTGGTGACTCAGAAAATCCGCTGAACTCCACTCTAGGAGCGCGAGAAGGTGTAGCTGTTGTGCTTAATCACAAGTCAAAATGGATTCACCAGGAATCGTACGAATCGCAATTTAGATTACCTATTTCCAGCAAGTTCTTCAAGTTGACCACTAGGCGTTAACGGCACAGCATTTATTTTTCCTTTGACAGAAGGTCCTAAGGAAGTAATATCTGCCGCCAAGTCTGTAGAGTCCTTTCGTGACGTGTCCTCCCATTGAATAAAATCAATCTTCATGGCTGAAAATGGTTGAACAGAAATTTTCCACAATCCTCCCCCACAAACTCTTTGATTATTGACTGACTGAAACCAGGATCCTTCACGCCTCCCTATACTTGCCTCAAGATTGTCCGTTTCATCGTTGTAGTTCAAACCTTTGAAACCTGGTGATGGCAATTGCCATCATCGATTTAGAAAGCAGTAATACTGGCACAGTAGTAGATTTCTATCGATCAGTGCTGCGGTTAGCTTCAGACCACCTTCGCCATTAGTGGTCTGCAGCCCCCATTTTATCGTGCAGGTGAGTAACAAAAAACCAATAACGGTTGCAGCATCTGCTAAGAAAACGTCAGTGTTGCTAATGAGAAAACAGAGATTATGAGTTCGCGATTCTACCATTCTGAAACAAAAAAACAAAGAAAATTGGAAACGTCTTCTTGTCAAAAAGGCTCCAAACTTCGGTTGATATTCGGATGTTTTTTAGTCATAAAGTATAGGCAGGCAGTCTCTCTCATATTGGGGAAAAAGTCAGGTCTAAAGGGCTAATGAGCACTTTGAGAAGGTCGTGCAAAATGTGAATAAAGGAAAGACAGACAACTTTCAATAAATGGAAGACAGAAAATTGCCAATGCACACGAAGTGTGGAGGCAATTTCGTTGCTAAGGCAAAACGTAATGAAGGCTCGTTTTGATGGTTAGTAACTTCTTCACTAACTCCTTGCTCGGCCGCTCTCGCGAATCATTCTGTTAGATGACTTCAACTTGGAATTACAAATGGAGCCGACTACTTATCGCTTTTTATCAGTGTAAGTGGTAGTTTTCTGAGGAGGTAAAATATGGCTCCTAAGGACTGGAATCCCTGCTCAAAATAGCTACCGTAGCCCCACAACCCGGAGAAGAATCATTAATCTGCTCCATAGCGTAAATTCAAACTGACGCCGCCAGCTTTGCAGAACGGTCCCTTAACAGTGACGAAAGACATGACTAAGAGACTTAGTAATGACCAAAAGGGCATTTTTCTAAGATAATTTGTAGGTGCTCCACTTTTATATTTGTGCTGTCAAGCCAATTGTTTACTTGTGCAATGCAATTGAAGTTTGTGTTTTGTGAGGGGACGTTGAGGCATGTCAATCGTACCAAGTTGTCTTTAAAGCAGGTGAGCGTGTGACATGAGAGACGCGTGAATTATAGCAAGTTTTACGATATTATCTTTGCTTTCTGTCCAAAAAACGAACTAGTCTGTTTTCTTGTTATTTGCACTGGGCCTCGATGTTCACAACGCCTAAATCCCTTTTGTGCTAAAGGATGAGCTTGTGGAAGATCCATAGGTAGATGCCAGAGTACGCGATTACCTGCTTCAGCGCAAAAGGCCCACACAATTAATGTCCGCTGCTTAATGTCTGGGCCTGCTTCAGCTGCGGGTCCCGCGCAGAATCAACGTTAATCCTGTGCGCCTTTTGCAGCTGAAGCCTGAAGCAGGTATTCGCGTACTCTGGCACCTACCAACCTCCAACCTCCGCACTCACCCCAATTGTCATACTGCAGCTTCTTCTGCGGATCCAGAATATAATCTCCCAACGTTAAAACGCTTTGCTTCAACAAAGACGTCAGTACATTAGCGTTATCCTTAATAAGCGATGGTGTTAGTTCCTCCCATGCCTTAAGCGCTTGTTGCGATAGCAGATAATTACCGCATAGACCGAACGACTGAAAAGATTATGATTTTGTTCCAACACTATATAAAGGAAGATAGTTGCCTTAGCGAAATTTGTCGCTCTAGCTTCTTGATCATATTTATCCACACCGTCAAATTGAGTGCGTGCCAAACCAAGCAAAGCAACAGACAACTGCACACTTTTAGTAATATCTCCACCATACAGCTGACGCGACAATGTATATCTAAAAATATATGCAGCTTTCCTCAAGAAAGCGACAGAGAAGGCTTACTCTAAACTAGATGCCATTTTTTTGCTAATCTGCTCTGCTGGATCTCCCTTTTCAATTGCCGACTCCAATTCAGATACCCATTTATGTGTGCAATTGGCTGTGTTTGGCGTCTCCCAAATTGTGGTTTTGCAAGAACAGTATCTTACAACAATGCCTATAAATTAATACAATTCCTGCAGAGTGTTCATTAGATTTCGCGTAACCGGTACGTTTTATTGGTGTAGCTGTATCATCGTACCCCTGCCAAAGTACCAACCTGGATTCGACTATTAACAATGACAAAATTCAACACCTACACTTATTATGATGCAGTTAATTGGCGTACCTTCGACATTTTCCTGATCTGAACATGGAACTCGTGCTTCCGTGCATGCTCTTGTTTTCGGATAGAATACTCCATTGCGCGTTTCGGCACTACAATATCTCGCTGGCTCAGAGCTATTGCTGACAGATGTTAGGCTGTAATGAAAAATCACAGTTAAGTGTAAATTTTGCTTGCTACGCATTGATGAAAGCTGCTAAGAGTGCAGATACAAACCATTTAGCAAAAACATCAAAAAAATTTTTGTTTTAACGCGACGATTTCTTCATATTTCGAGCTTTTGAACCTACAAAACCGATTTACCAGAAATTCGGCAAATTTCAAATTTGTGTGTTTGCCAACACCTTTGAATAAATCTTAATGGAATAACGAAACTCTGCTTGTAACGTAGAAAATAGTTTTCAAATTCTTTTCCAGTTTTTGCTTACATAGGTTGCTCTGTCTGATGCTAGAGGACCTTGCGAGACGGAATGGGGTTGATTTCCAAAGAAAACCACCATAAATATTTCGCCTGTCTCTTTTCAGCAATTATGTTCTCGCGGTTGCTCCTCGAAGTCACTCACCGAGGTTCGACGCGACGTTTTCACCATGTACAACTTTGACTAATTCTCAATCTTATTAGGAACCCAAACATAATTTGCTGATTAGCGGATGGAGCAAGCATTTCACAATTCACTGTTTTTTTCAGCCGGCGCGGCCTTTTGAAATTAATAGAAGTGGCATTTTGTCGTGACCAAACTCGTTAGTGGGAATCTGAGCCTCAGATGTAACGGTGCTCTCCACTGCGTGATATTTCGGAGGAATTTCAGGCTGTGGTGAAAGCTTCTTGGGGGACGAAATCACCTAACCATCTATGTGTGCATGGCTGTACCCGAAAATTTTAGACATTAACATTACAAAGTTGTGATTGCCCCACTTTGTGACAATAGTACTTGATGATTAAGTTCGGAAACCCTTGTCGAAAACGAATTCGGAACATACAAGCGTACTAAGATCGGCATCTGAAACTTCAAAAAGCGAAAAAATTGAGTCCGTGCTCGCTGTCGCGCTCGGCGGAGAAAGCTGCATGTCGCTGCCGCGTCGCCGATCAAGGTACGCTTGTGTGCTTCAAATTCGTCTTTGAAAACATACAGATCAGATTATCCTCTGAAAGAACCTGCGAAGTTCCAATTTTGTCAAGCATATACTGTTAAAACATTCAAATATGCAAACGCCGTGTTTTTTTTTTGCAGGAAATTCAAAAGAGTAAACCAAAAATTTAAAATTGTCTTTTTTTGTACTTATGTTAGATATAATAAATCTCGATAGCCAACACTCAAAGAAGGCTGAAAATTTATTGTTGTACTTGTACGGAATTATCTATGCCAAAACCAACCCAGTATTGAATTTGGAACATCCAATTTCATTGATCATGTAATAACCCAACATGTTATGAAGAAAGAGAGCAGAAGTGCGTTATGATGATTTTATGGGTCCAAAAAATCTGAAAAGTACCGCAGAGAGTAGCACTTCCCATGAAAAGCACAAGTTCGATGAGGATATCTTTACCTTCGAGTCTTCCACTAGTTCATCTAAACTGACGTAGTAGTCTCTGGATATTTACTCAGATAAAAAAGCAGAGTATGGGGATCACAGTGCAACGAGTAAGTTATTGCTATCATCCACGCACTCAAAGAATTTTTTTTATTATGAGAATAGAAAGACTTTGTCAAATTTGCAAGTAGAATCAAAACTTATCAATGAAAATGCTGCAATTAAATTTACTACTTGGGAAAAATAGGCTTGGCAAAAATTTGATGTAGAATACAGACGTCGCGAAGCAAGGAAAATGAATAACAAAAAAATCAGTAACGAATCACCTTGTAGGTGCATCTGCTGTGGTGGTCGCTGGCGGCACTGTTATCTCACCACTGAGCACAAACGCATACGCAAAAGCCGTGAGTAGTAACACTACCGAAGGCATTTAATAGGTGCCAGGACTATAAGGAACGAAAAAATGCAAACTGAGCACTCGAGTATAGAATTTGAGAATTATGGCGATGTCGTCGCAGTTGGTTATCGCACTGCTGTTGGCAGCGCTGTTGTTAGAAGGCGGTGTAGACTACTTCATAACCGGTTCCAGGTGAATCATTGGCTATCTGATAATTGAAACCTTTTGGCATTCCTCCTATGTCTAAAGTAAGTTTGTGAAAGCGCGGATATTCACCACCTTCCGCCGCCGGAGCGCATTTTTATGAGATTCGTGATTTGTGAACAACTCGATCTATTTTGCACGAATCTCTTCTGAAATAATTACAGGCAGTTCGTGTATTGTTCACAAGGTCACATTCTCTGAGAAAAAACCTGCATTCAAAGGTACATGAACTGTTAACTTATCTTCATCATAAAGTTGTTTGCGGATTGGTCCAAAGCAACATCACAAACTTATGAACCGACCTGATCCAACGAATACGATATTGTAATACGGCTAGTAATTATTCGATATATGCAGTTTTACTTACAGCGGGTGCTCTAACTTAGCTCGGCCTTTTAGAAAGTGACTTGCATGTTCTTAAACAGCTTCAAACGCTGGTTACAAATATGCTACAAATTTCGACCAGTAAGAAGCTCACAACTAGCTTCGGAATGGTGCGCCGCAGCTAAGCATTTGGAATCAGCATCTGATTTAGTATACATATGTCCCTTGCCAAAGGGCCGAGCTAAACTAGGTAGCTTACCTTACTAGAATACTTGACCTGTCCTCGTTAGTCACTCAAGCCCCAAGTTTCAAAATTCGTTAAGGTCTCAGGTAATCGTCGATTCTGCGGTCTGAATATGCGATACGATTGCTGGATGGTACTAAATTGGACTCCAGCTGATGATACAGTTGATTCACACGCACAATTTGGAGCTTTTGAAATTCAGTTATCTGCCTATATACATTTGTTCGTCGTACTGTATTGTGCCACGTAGGCGCAAAAGTGTCCTCAATCGGATTTCCAGACCTCAAGTCGACACTACCTGTTGAGTGCTCTGTATGCTGTCCGCAAGCCCTTCGTGGTTGCTGATGTCGTCTTAGGCTTTAGCAACACAAAGCTGGTCCGAACTTCGCTCATGCCGCTCGGTCTTCTGCTGAGTTCATCCTTCAATTGCAAAAGTTAATGTGCATCCTAAATGAACTGGACGAGATTTCTCACATATTCAATGGTATAATTATGTTATCATTGCGTCACTTGTGCTTCGCAGAGGCACGCACGAGCAATACCGACTATCACGAATAAAATGTTAACAACTACTCATTCCAAAAGCTTTTTTATGTGAGATCCGTGATTTGCATAAATGAAACTTTTCGAAAAGAACACATGCAAATCCAAATAGGTTCCCAAGCTTTTTTGGCGTGGTGGTTGTCATAAAGACAATAAAGACCGCTAGCTACAACTCTGTGCAAAGATCTTCTCAAATGCTCAGGTAAAACTTAGGGAAAATGACCATTTACGCAACCAGTACTTTCTGGCGTCGTTTTCGATAAGCATAGACTTTTGAACACTTTTTCGGACTAAAGTCCTTAGTTTGCACAATATCATGCCAAACACATCCATAACGTTGCGTAAAGGGGAAATACGGACCCAAATTTGCGGCTCACAAGGGAAGGATACTTGCATGCCGTAGCCATTCATAATGATTTGTATACCAAAAAATGCGCTTTTGAATGCTGGTTCGTAGACTGTCTTTCATATCTGCGAAACGATAATCTGAATGGAGTTATGATTTTTTTCATCAAAAAAATTGCGTTCCTGCGGAAGGTTAAAATCGTCAATAAAAAAATCTTTTCTCCTTTCCAAATGCTGAGTATGATCCAGATAGTCTAAATAAATATTACTACTTCTAAAATTTTCTTCAGTAGCATCAAGCGGTAGGCTAGATCAAATCTGGTGATTTTTACTATCCAAAAGTAGGCTAAATTTTCAAGGAAAAAAGTTCATAACTTTCTTCAAAAGATCGTTTCGCAGATTTCGAGCACAGATTCAGAATCTGCATTCGAAGGCGCATTTTTTGGTGTACAAATCATTAGGAATGGCCGCGGCATCCAACTATCCTTCCCTTGTCAGAAGCCAAGCGGATTCGTTTGGCGCGCAGTTTCTGAGGGATCCACTCAACGAATTTGCTCGTGCTTTTGTATGCCGGTCTTTCATGCCGGTGGCATGCGCGGTGCAAAATTTGAGCTTAGCAGGTTAGCTGGAAAACGCTCTACGAATTTCGTAACAGACACACTCACACGCACACTCAGAAACAGGTGCAACTTTAGCCCGTTATTATAAGTTATGATTCTTACTGCCCGATGTTTCTAATAAACTGTGTTCTTTCTTGTCCTGGAACCTATCCTTCTCCCGCTTTGATCATGTCCGTCATATCTTCAGCTATGCTGATGGACGACCTCGAAAAGAAAACTTTATCATTAGCGAAAGGAGGCTTTCTTCTCGTCTAAATACGCATAATCGGGCTCCCTTTCTCTTCGCAATCGGACGACTGCATACACCATGGCGCGCGGGAATTGCAGCTCTATCAGTGGTCGAAGCTGTATCATACCGATGCATCCTTAACTAGAAGTCTGCTACTAGTTTATATAGTTTGGAGCCCATGCCGGTTGATCAAAGCTCTCAAAATAGTGTTGATTTCCACATTAGCACGGCCTTTTCGTAATCGATGAAGGTGGGACGGGGCTAACAGGTATGTGCGACGACAGATACTCTTGAAGGCTTTGGGTCGGCAAAATGGAACCCTGTCAGACTTTTTTACCGTTAAATAGTAGATGCCTCAACTACTCCATAGCCCCAGAAGCCCCAATCTCGCCCTTCAATGTATGCACTAAGTCCTGAAGATGAGCTACGCCACGCACCCTTTTCTAATAGGGCTTATGGGCTCTCAAAAATTCTGAGAAGCACCCCAAAAAGTTTTTGGAATGCGTGGCTAACGCTACGCACTTTTATCTGAAAAAAATTTCCTTCCCCCCTGGACGGAGATCCTGAACATCACTAAAACGTACATGCCAATACATATAGGGCAGATAGCGCATGCGAAGACTGGTCACATCTGGGTTTGGTTAAGACGGTACGTGGCAGCACGGAAGAGGCAGCAGACAGTTGAAAAAATGAAAGTGCGTTTGATCAAATGACGGCGACAGCGTCCGCAGTGTGCCGTATATCGACATATAGACATACCAACAAACAGTAATATCCTTAAGCCTGTGTGTGTTTCAGAGCCACAAAAAGTGGAAAAGATTTGTGATTTCAACAGATAGTTACTACTTGCTGCCAGTAAATTCTCATGAACAACGTCTTTTAACAAGACTCGATAGGAGAACGAGCGCGGTAATATTCATGCAAACTTCATCGAAACCACTGAGCAATGTTTTTGCGACTTTTTACTTTCGCATAAAAACTAGCGAAAATACTTGGCTGAGCTTATCGGGTTGTGGTAACGTGGATTACGCGGCATCTAATAGTAGCGGCTAGTTGTTCCCCTTCTGAGTCGTGTCGCGAGAGTAAGATGAATCGGCAGTGGACGCACTTGCTCGCACAACATCTCCGACTATATGGCGAACGAGGTGCTGACGTGCTCCGCGCTCATGCAGATTGTGTTGCAAGTTTCAGTCAGTTTTTGTTCCAATTTAGAGCAAAATTCAAGGCCATTTTTGAATGAAATTGAATTGAACGTAGTATTCGTACCTGAAACGGACAATTTCCTCATCTTTCTATGTGTTGCGAGTTACGCATTTTTATGTATAAAACTGAATGTCAGTCTTTTATGTTCGGATGTTTCAAATAAATCATTTTTGATTTTTCATCATTAACATTGCAAAATCTGCCTACCGTGCGTATATCCAAACGTATCCAAACGGGTGCCTCTGTATTCCAGAAGATGCGCGTCTTGGTGCTGAATCGATTGATGCCTATACTTGAGACTTCATCCCTTTGAAGCGAGATACGATCACAACAAACTCAAATGACTGTCGCGTCTTTTTGCAAAAATAACAAGCGGTATTCCATCTCTCTTAGTTTAATTATGACATTGGCTGAGGTTGCGAAACCAGCATCTGATTGCTTTTCACCGTTGGAATTAACCACAGGGAATTCGAATGTGTTTAATGTCTTAGTATAATTAAGACCTTTATCAACAAGTTCTTTTACCCATTCATTAAATTTGCTTTCAGATTTTTTTAGTCTTTGTTATAATGGCTGCCGACAAATTTTTATATAATTTTTTTCACAAGTTTCATGAAATTATCTTTTCATATTGAACAGGGAAAAGAACACGAAGAATTTTTTGCTTGCAAGTAAGCCTGATAAATACGAGGAAGTTGACTTTCCTGAGGCAATCTTATTATCTCCTCTTTCTTTTCGTCACGTCGTCTACAGATCTTCGGCAATTCCACCATTGCCGTTCCTCCAAGTTTCTCTTAAAGCGTTCCACCCAAGTTCTGTCAGCGAGTTCCATTTTGACCAAATACAGCATTGGGTTGTCTTGCCGTCCACTAGATATGGCACTTAAGCATTTATACAAGATGGGCAGTAGAATTGCACTTGCTTCATACAGCGTGCAGATATATTCCGTTACTCAGCTAATCGAAAAAAATCGAAGCTTCCTTCAAGTGGCGATATCCAATAAGTTCAATAATAAGGGCTTTTTGTGACAAAAGTATCCTTTCTTTCAGTAACCCGAGAAGGTTCGCAAGGTTACCTCTTTTTCAATAATTTTTCAAAATTGAGTCTAGCGTGAGATCTGCCACAGTGGGATTGAACTTTGTCTTGTTGACAAATGGCACTTGTACAGATCGGAGAAAATGTGAAGAAGTTGAATCAGAAGATATATGAATTCGTAAAGGGATGTGAAGAGACGAGTTAGCTTTCAATAGATCAAGGTAGTGATTCAAGTTTTAAGAAACTGGCACAGGAGTATCCGTACACAAACCAATTTCGTACCAAAACAGAAGTTACAGTGTGTCCAAAAGATGTATGTTTGATAGCCTACTTTCGTCTGCTTTCGCGGACATTTGGAAGTGCTGTAGGACTAGCCTCAACTTAGATGCAGTACGAAACGAATCACCCACCTCTCTTCATTATAAATAAAACTTTTAGCACAATGTCGTCAGTGCAAACAGCTGGCAATCTAGAAGTACAAGAGATACCAACTTCAAAACGTTTTTGAACTCGCTTATAGTAAATAGTGTACATGTTTGTAGAGCAGTTTAAATAATTTACTCCGATTTTTGATAATTGTTGGGAGAACTTCTGAACGCGTACTATCCCTTAACTTTTGACCAAGGATTGGATAAAACGAAAAATTTATATGTGACAACAGCAATGTTGGTTGAATGGTAGTGCATAAGGACAAATATGCTCTTTGGCGCAACACTGTACCAAATGCTCTTACCGTAGTTACAGCAATGGAAAGTCGGTGGTCCGTTTCCTATAGTAAGTTTGAGTCGATGGCCCGACAATCCCGAAGAGAAGCAGAATCAGTTCAGAAAAGAAAGTATAAAGATCTTCTCGATAGATTTTCGAGGCACCCTGTATGTATTAGGTCGATGTAAAAGCAATGGCCGTTTTCCCAAGCCTTTTTTCGGGACATCTTTTCTCCATCAAGATTTTTCTTATGAACAATTACAGCATATTATTGGACAGAATTTCCATGCACTATCTAAAGAGTGTCGAAGCGAGTTTCCAGCCTCAATCATTGAAAACTTACAGAGTTTTAAATAACCGCATCTTAAATTAGAATTTCACTGCATATACATTTTTGGCCAGAGTTCCAATGCAAATGAACGACGCCTCTTCTATTTAGCTGCTATATGTAAAAGAAATTGATTGCCTACATTACGCACACTTAACTGTTTGCTTTAAAATTATCAGAACTAAAATGTCGGCATTTCAACATGGGTAACCGTTGCGGTTATTCTATGATCCATGAATTTTAGCTGAAAAAGGCTAACAGTTTTGAAATTTGTTTTTTCTTTTCGTAGTCTTCTTTGTCCGAGTCCTTTCCATCCTCTTTTGTACTATTGGATTACTGCTACAAGATAGTCTACTTATCATTCATACCAACTAACTATGAAGGAGTTATGATTCGTTAGAAACGAGGTTTTAGGAGAAAATTTCTTTGTCCATTAATTCGTAATTTTATCCAAGTTTGTGGTATGAATATAAGTATATGTGCGCTGCATTGCAAAAGGTTTACAATAGGTGAAGAATGAGCAAAAATGGCATTGTTTCGTAGCTGCCATCTCAAACATCCGCTCCGGTTTGGATGAGCTGAATCTGAAACGGTCCGAGACGTTTTTGGCAGCGACGAAAGCTCATTAATACTAAACTGAAACTAGAAACAATTTGCGACAACCTTTCACATAAGTTTCAGATACAAGTATACGTGTTCTTGAACTCTATCTCGCGGGTGTAAATCACCATAGTTGACATCTCAGAATCTGGTAGGCTAGTCACAGCGAGAGGAATCACATATAATTGATATACTCTCAGTTTGTACTTTTGTCCATCATTGAAGCTGCACAGATTTACTCCTCTAATTTCTAAAAACGGTTTCCCTCTCTTTTAACTCTGGCTTTATTTAGATATGTCTGTCCCTTTTATTTTTACTTATATTGGTTGCAGATAGATAATTTAACTTTTCTAGAAATTCTGTATTCTTGCATGTGCTCATTTTTTGTTATCATGATGTGAGCATGAATGCAGTCATTTCTTGTGAATTTTGCCGTTGTATGTGAAGGCTACGATTGTTCGCAATAAAAGCGGAAATCAAATCTACTTCAGATTTTGTTGAGACTTGCTCTGAGATTAATCGAAATACTGATCAAAAATGACTCGGTGAGCATGAAAGAGGCTCTTTTCGTTGAGGACAACTTTTCATCTTTACAACAAGAGCGCTCATGTTTAACTGTCATATCGCCCCACTATGCGAAGCCTCAGCAAGTTTTGAGGTTTTGCTGCACTTTTTGATAGATGCCCTTCCAAATTTGACGCACTCGGCTTAAACATCACGAAAGAATCACATCTCGATTTGTCCGAAAATCCACTTTTTTACTGAGCTCAATAGGTTAACTAGTAGCAAAACGCTTCCTATAATTCTGTTTTAGATATTGGACTGGTGTTGTACAATGTTTTGCTAAAAACTATAGATTTTTTACTGTATTCTCAAGAACTTCACGGTTTGTGCAGTCTTGTGGCTTACATCACAAATGATCCAGAAATGAGAGCACTACCAAAAAGAAGATTATGGGAAGGTTTGCAAAAATCCCCACAAAGAGTCTATTGAAAACATCTGACTAGAACTTTCTGAGAATTAGAAATTTTGTGTTCCCTAAAACTTCTTTATTACATATGCGCTGCAGACCAAAGTCTCATTTGCGATTTCCGATTTGCGAGTACACCAACTAGCTAGAAGAAGCTCGATAATTCCCGTCCACTGCCATTAAGAATGCCAGACATTCTTCAAATTGGAGACACTGTCTCACTCAAGGCATGCCGTATGTTTCTGCCGTTTGTCCAAAATGTGGTGGTTTTAGCAATTGTGTGAGACAAACAGTGAGATCGCTTTTGTTGGTGTTCTGCGAAACTTTCAGATGAATACAAAGATTGGTGAGACAAAACCATTGAACATTTGAAGTGCGTAACTGGTTTAATGAGAATTTCCGTGTCGTCATCAATGGTTTCGGAGCAGGGCTTGGCACGAAGTGGATTTACAAATTAATATATAAAGAATCGTTAGCTCAATTTAAAAATCTGCAAATAGCGGGAAACCGAGGGCGGGTCCCGAGGCGAACGCTCTTTCAAATATCACCTTTAGATTACTGGTTCACTAGTTTTTTGAAACGAATTCTCTTAGAATTTGTCACAAAAATACGACATCCCCTATAACACGGTCATAAATGAAATAAACATGGATAACGAAGAAGAAATACAGTAAAAGACAAAAACTAAACCAGATAAAAAAAGCTAATGACGTTCCATTCTCGATTAGGTGGCATTCTGTGCCCGGCGCGCACCAACACGCACTTGGAGCAGGATTCCCGCAGCCATACAAAATTTTTGGAAGGCTGTAACTAAGCGGGGAGGACGGGGTTAGGGAGTTTCAATAACTACTTTGTAGGCATAAAAATCATCTCTGTTCTGGCGCAGCTGAACTATGAAGATTTATTGGCAACTTGAAAAAATCATTTCTGTTCAAGGTTTAAGCCTAATATCCACGACGAAAGTATACAGTTGCTGACATTGCTCCATTGCTGACTTTCTCTCCTTTTGACGGCACTGGAAAGCGAGTAGCAAAATCTAGACCACGCAGCTCCCAGATGATAACACTAAGGCCCGTATGCAAGTACGTCCCCGCTGGGGAGGGGAGGGGAGCTGGATCCCCAGGGGAACGATCCCCTCCGCCGAACCCCGCCATGACAGAGGGGAGGGGAGTAATCCCCTCCCCTGCACCGCGGGGATGGTGTGAATGGTTTCAAAGGTATTGATCGAGCGAACCCCAGTGCATACGGGGTTCGAATGGGGGAGGGGATCCCTTCCCTTCCCCCACTCGAACCCCGTATGCGCGAATTCAACTCAATAACGCGGGGGAGGGGATCGACATCCCCTGCAACGAAGTAGGGGTTCGATGGTGTAGATCATGCCAGAGACGCGGATATTCTGGTTCTGCTCAGTCATTACCAAGCATTTCGTTCATGATGGAGGATTTTCTTTGAAAGCCGGGTTCTTCTCTCAGCGACCTGTGGCTTGCAATTTGTCTTTCTTTTCTATATTCGCCTCTTGAGAAAAAATCCGAGCAATGATAGCTGCCAATTTCGATTATTTGTAGGAGTTCTTGATCATTCAGAAAATTTGCGCATTTTTCATATAACATAATAGTTTTAACTATATAGGCTGAGTAAACACATTGTAACTTTCATATTTCATGACATGTTGCCATTATCTTGTTATTTTAACATAAGCTGCCTTGAAAAAATCTAGAAAGTAGCATATTTGCCTATTTCTGAGTAGAAATCCCCTGGGGAGTGATCCCCTCCCCAGCGTTCCCTTTGTGCATAGCAGGGATGGCTGCTGGGGATCATTCCCCTGGGATAAAGCACGATATGCAGCTGATAGCTACAGCGTTTATGGAGAGCTGGCACAATTTGCAGCTTCTGTTATGTGTTAGAATACTGCTTTGAGCGTCCGCGCGGCACCCCCCCCCCCTTTTCGGCAGCATAACGTCTTCTACCCATTCCCTTGCAGAGACACATCAACTTCTATAGTTCAACATTTTTACGCTGAAATGGGGCATGAGCGAAAGTGGACAGCATCCAAGAGAGCAGGAACATAATGGGAGTAGAAAAAATCATTTTTAGTGCCCCGAGCGCAGGCACTGCATACGCGTCCGCAACCCTAAATTATTGAAAGTGAGGAGATGAAGATGAGTTGGTTGCAGTCAAAATATGAAATAAGAAAGAGTTTTTCATAGAAAATTTGAAAGCAAGGTGATTTCCCCGCTTGATCCCCTCTTGTGCATAAGGGGGTTCACTTCCCCTCCCCACAAGGGATCCCTTGTCCGATATTGTCTTTGTGCATACGGGGGTTTGCGCGGGGAGGGGAGGGGGTCCCCAGCGGGGATCATTTCAATGGTATAACGCACATCCCCTCCCCGCGGGGATGTACGTGCATACGGGCCTAAAACATGATTTAACCAAAGATTAAAGGCTAAAGGAGCACTTTGGTCTTTCGACAAAACCCATGCGATCAGAAAAAACTGGTGATTGGGCTGGAAAACAAAATCGACGACTTGTTTTCAGATTTTAAAGGAAAAAGATAGAATAAAATCTAATTGTAACAAAAAAGAGGATTGAACGAATAGTAGCATAAGTAGAAATCTGAATGAAAGTAACAGTTTATATAATGCATCGGTAATTTATCAGTTGAATTCAGATACTCGAACATCCGAGATCAAGTTCACTATAACTTTGGCATTGTAAGTCTAGCAAAGAAGAAAAAGTGTCATAGTAAGGTAAATATGGTATGGCTTATGTTGTAAACATAGTATTTTTTTATTTCGTTACATAAATTGACTTACTATGATGAACCAAGCTTAAAGATGAATTACGTGCATCGAAAATGATTGCAAATGAAGATTGCGCTCTATATTTCCAAACGGGAGAAATCTTAATGGTACTGCAAATGTGTTCATCAAAACTGCGCCAGACTCGATCCATACAGCGGAGTCTTTACCTCGACGAGATTCTCGATAATCTGAGTATCCTGAGTGAGAAGGCTCAAGAAGTTAGTGCATCAAATTGATGTGAAAAAAATTCTTTCGACCATGATTATGAAATTATGAGTGAAGTAAGTGATTTCTAACTCTTGTCGGTGTGCTCTCAACTCGGGAAGGAGGCTTTTCTTACGACTTACAAATCTCCGATCTACACACACTTTATTGCTGAATTGATAAACTCCAAACACATCCTATAACGATAGCATGGATGTTTGGGAACAGTAATGCATCATAATCAGGCAAGCGGATTGATTTCGAGCCCTTTTCAAAGGTTATATAATATATTTTCGAGAAAAAGACGCTAACCAACAATTTTGAAGCAATGTTACTTGAGGTTGACTTGCTTATCAAAGGTTATTCTCTGTTCGGAATGGCCTATACTCCTTCTCGGCAAGCTTTGCTCTCGGACCTACCATTTCGAAATTTCGAAGAAAGGAGGCGTGAGGCGGGCAGCCTCTGAAAACAATTCCCTTACAAATCTTCCCTAGAAGATTTTGATTAATTTATGTACTTGCGAGTAAAAAGTCATGTGCACCACTTCGTTGACTTAGATAAATCATTTCTCAAAAATATTTTCGGGAGCATGTATTATGACTTAGGTGAATCATTTCTCAAAAATATTCTCAGGAGTATGTATTTGTCATGTGCACCACTTCGTTGACTTAGCTGAATCATTTCTCAAAAACATTCTCGGGAGTATGTATTTGTCATGTGCACCACTTCGCTGACTTAGCTGAATCATTTCTCAAAAACATTCTCGGGAGTATGTATTATGACTTAGGTGAATCACGTCAATATTCTCGGGAGTATGTCTCATAATTTTTTTACCGTTTTACTGCAACCGTCGTCTTTTTGTATCTTTCCTTCGTCTGATGTGGTTTGAGTAATTATTCGACAGGGCAGAGCATGCTCTACAAGATGGCTGTCAAAAGTCTGGCACAAATCGTATCTTATGTGATGCTTTATACAAACTAGTGAACCAGTAATTAAAGGAGCTAGCATGCGCGCGCTTCGGGACCGCACCGCGTTTTCCCGCCATTTGCAGATTTTTGAATTGTGTTAACGATTCTTTATATATTAGATCTGATAGTAGTCGAAACGAATTTTTTGTCAAAATCGTTATCTCTTCGTTAAAGTAACTAAAAAACCTCCCATTCATTATAACATATGCTGCACACTTTTCGAATTTGGCTGAAAATAAAGAAATGGAAATGGCAAACTCCGCCTCTAAATGTCCTGAGCTCCTCCCATGCATGAATCTTATGGCTCATACATACAAAAGTACGATCTTATATTTGTATACTTTGTAGGTGTCCCCGTTCTCGAGAAATGCTGAGTTTAGGGTAAAAGGTAAAAAATTATGAGACACTCCAATATATTCATGTATATAAAGCTGAATGTCTGTTTGTATGTACGTCTGTATGTATCAGTGACGGTCCGAGGAGAGGGGGGGGGGCAGGCCCCCCCTCCGAGAATGGGCGCGAAATTTCGTGCAAGTGACTTGTTTATTTTCTTGAATAATTTTTCTAAAATTTTTCGAAAATTCAGCTTTGTAAAAAAAATTTTCTCGGAAACATGGCTCCCGCCGTGCCCCTTTTTTCTAAAGTTTAGGGATTATGGGGAGCAAACTCCATGCACCCCAAAAAAATTTTCCGAGTGCGTGGCTAACGCCACACACCTTCATTCGAAAAAATTTCTCCCCTCCCAGGACGGAAATCCTGCGACCGCCATTAGTATGTATATATGTACTTATGTTCCAAACACAGGTGCGATGAAATGAGAATGACCCCTCCAGGGTGAAGGGGATCATAGCGGTAGCTGCCCCTCCGGGTAAGGGGTGTTTCAGTTGGTATCGACATAGAATGTCGACCGAGGAGGAGGGGGGAGAAGGAGTGATGGTCCCAATTTCTTCTTCATGCGAAAATTTGTTTGCTTGAATATAAGTCTTTACTTCATTATCTTTTAGATTGATTTGAAAGTTCTGTCCCACCACTTAAAAAAAAGTGTAGTTTTTTCCTATCATGATATTTGCACGACTTTAATTTCGTTAGAAAGTATAAACCACTCACTTTCCAACGACTCTTTGCCTATTCTCTAGTAAGCTTTCAATGCAGAGGCAAAACTGAGAAAAGAAAATCACTACAACTTTGGAATTTTGAGGCAAGCCTTTTAAAAATTTTAGAACTGCGTCAAAAAATCCAAAACAGCCACTAACTTAGGTTTTTTGATACTGAAGTAAGATTGGAACCACCCTGCCTGATTCAAAATTACCATAGAAGATGTGCACGCGGGAATATTTGTTTCGGAAAGAGTTACACAACTTTTAAGTATTTACGAATTTTCTAGAAGAAGAAATTCGTAAACTCTGTAGATGAACAGCACGTCAGCAAGGGGAACGTTTTTGAAACCATCTTGTCTTCCGCCTTTAGAGAATATAAAGTTTGCCTGGAGTCTGTTGAAAAAGTGCCTGGTGAAGAGTGTGGGTAGTGATTTCTGGATATTTACGAGTTTTTAGGATAGAAAAATTCATAACTTCTGTAGGTGAACAAACTGTACGCAGCATGGTCACCAGTGGAACCTTCTCGTCCTCCGCCTTCAAAAATATATACTTTGTCCGGGGTCCGTCGAAAAAAGTGCTGGGTGAAGGGTGGGTGAGACCTTTATAATGGGAGTGCTCAAGTAGACGTCTTTTTTACAATGGTAAAAAAACCTGTGCTTAAGCACTCCCATTATAAAAGTCTCACCCACCCTTCACCCGGCACTTTTTTAGCGAACCCCAGACAAAGTATGTATTTCTGAAAGCGGAGGACAAGTCGGTTCCAATGGTGCCCCTCTCGCCGTAAAAGATATTCATCTACAAGAGTTATGAATTTTTTTATGTAAAAACTCGAAAATCTCCAGAAATCAGTACTCACACCCGTCACCAAGCACTTTTTTCAACAGACTCCTTCTTTCCTACACATAAACAACTCACGTACAAATATTTCCTTTGCTTAACTTTACCTCACTGTGATTTTTTTTTCGGCTTTTGGTGAAGGGGGGTCACCTTGGTCCCGGCTCAGGGGTGAAGTGGGAGTGAGAAAATTCTTAGACTATCGCACCTGTGGTTCTAAATAGAAAGTCTTGTCTCTGAACCGATTCGGACCAAACTTGGCACGAATACACTTGACGGCTGATGTGTCATAGAATATTTATTGCAAAGTGTGGCCTACGGGACTGGGGGAATGGGCAAAAGGGGTAATCGAGCATGCTGATTACGAATGCAATATCAGTTTCACTATACGTAGCTTGTTGTCGCTTGTTGAACAACTAAGTTTGTCTTCTGTCTTCGAAAAAAATTTGAAAAAGTAAGACATTCTCTACGTCGGAGAAAAAGTGTGCTTATGTAAGCCTTCTACAGCCCACCCATTGTAAAATATTGCATATTTAGTTCTACGAAAACTGCGAAAGTTTTTCTCATAGAAGCTTTTTCTTGGACATGACTGCATTTTGACAACTTTGCTTCGGGGCTTGAAATTTTATCACTGTAAAGTTGATTCGCCAAGCATCAGTGAGTAATGGAAGAGTACTTCTAAACGATGTTCACGACAATGCCATAAGTGCAGTACCGTAAGAAAATAGTTGCGTTGAAACAAGGCAATTGAAAATCGGACAGAATTTTTGAAACAGTGTATTAGTATATTTGCAATCCGTTTGCTTCCCAAAACGCTTTGGTACGTGCCAAAGTAGGCGAATGTTTTGTTCAGCTGCAAAATGCACAGAGAATTAACTTGATTTCTGCGCGGGACCTGCAGCTGAAGCAGGCCTAGACATTAAGCAGCAGGCATTAATTCTGTGCGCCTTTTGCAGCTGAACAAATCATTCGTTTACTCTGGCACCTACCTTTCCCGCTTGAGGTTTGCCATACTCGTACCGGGCATAGTTGCGATAGGGGGAGTGACGGATCTTACCCCCTTCACTTTGAGGCCAAACTCCCGATGACCCCCTTCGGCTGAGATTGGTATCGTACTCTGAGAATATGATAAAAATCGTTATTAAAAGGTTTTGCAGGCTAAGTACCTCAAACAACAAGCACACTCATAAATTTACTAAAGAAACGGTATTTATATTTATTTATATTATTTATTTATCCTCGTAGCATTTTGGAGAGCAGAAAGTGAGGACGCAAAATCAGTTAATTTTTGAAGCACATAGAATCCCTCATATCTCGCGGCACAGAAGACCTAGAAAAAAGGCGACGGTCTACGTCGATTCTCCATGATCTCAGCTTTCGAATGTATACAGCATGTTAGGGCTTCTTTGCTTCCCGGCTCTAAAAATCATTTGCTCCGGTAACCGATAAAAGCCAATACATTGATGGAGCCGGATTGGAGCAAGCTAATAGTAAATATTTCCACCCCATTTTTGAAAACTGGTCTGTTTTTTCGCCCAGCAACCTATATACCATTCGAAAGCTCAGGAAAAGGGGATTCGACCTAGACCGTCGACTTCTTTCTAGCCCCCCTCTACTGAGAGATACACCGCATTTTATCTGAAAACATGGTCATTTTCAACAGCAGATTTCTGCCAAATGAAGACCTAATCACTGCTGATTATCTATCTGTGTTAAACAGCAAGTCTTCATTAACAAACATAGACCGTCGACTTTCTCGTAGCATTCATTTGGAGAGCAGAAAGTGAGGGCACAAAATCAGTTAATTTTTGAAGCACATAAAATCCCTCATATCTCGCGACGTGGAAGACCTAGAAAAAAATCGACGGTCCACCTCGATTCTCCATGATCTCAACTTTCGAATGGTATACAGCATGTTAAGGCTTCTTTGCTTCCCGGCTCTAAAAATCATTTGTTTGTGACCCGTAAAAGCCAACACATTGTATAGATCGTCCCGAAAGTTTTTGCGCACGATTTTCAAGAATTCATAACTTTTGATTTTTCCGACCGATTTGACTGCTTTCATTTTTATTTGAAAGGGTATGTCATGCTCTTTATAATGACATCTCAGCTGCTTAGTAATGGTCATCTGTTACATAGATAGAAGCTCAAAACCAAAATCACTCAAAATTTGAATTTTTGTGTAGGGTCATAAAAAATCAGAAACCTGCAACAAAAATCGGAGCAGTCGGTATTGTAGGTTCTTTCACCAGCTCTTTCTAACAGTGCAAAGTTTGCTCCGATTGAGCGTCTCCATGAAAAGTTATGATTTCCGAGCAAGCAATACAAAAAGGCGAATTTGATTTATTTTAGCATTTTTCAGGGAAATCATAACTTTTCATGGAGACGCTCAATCGGCGCAAACTTTGCACTGTTAGAAAAAGCTGGTGAAAGATCCTACAGTACTGTGCTCCGATTTTTGTTGCAAGTCTCCGATTTTTTATGACCCTACACAGAAAATTAAAATTTTTACCATTTTTCTTCTATCGCTCCTATCTATGCAAAAGATGACCATTACTAAGCAGCTGAGAAGTCATTATAAAGAGCATGACTTACCCTTTCACATGAAAGTGAAAGCAGTCAAATCGTTTGGAAAAATCAGAAGTTATGAATTTTGAAATTCATGCGCAAAAACTTTCTGGACGACCTAATAAGAGCGAGGTGGAGCAAGTTAATAGTAAAAAATGTGCTGTGGATTGACATCGTTATCAGCACTAACGGGAACGTGAGCGAACGCGTCTGTTTGAGCGTCCTTATCGTTGTTATATGTTTATGTTTTTTTTGTAAAAAATGCGCTTTTGATTGACAGTTATGCCATCATTATTAGCGCACACTCAAAAACCTATAGGAGATTGATAAATTTGCACACCTTCACACAAAAACCTGCCCATTTCTGGAATTTTTACTCTGTAAACCTAGTGCTGAAGAAGGTCACTATCATGAAAACGCTCTAGACTTACCTTACCTAATTTGTAGAGAAGGAGGTTGGGTTCAATGAATCAAAAACTTTAAGACATTCAGAAGAATAACATGTTATTAAATTATCCCTCAATGTTTTGGAAAGGTTGGCAGTTTGAAGAGGAAACGGCAGGCAGAATACTTTACAAAATCGCAGATGACTCGCATGTGTTCCAGTTCAATAGCGAGGCAGAAGGAGAATCTTACGCCGACGAAAATGTTGTCGACATTGACACAGAGTTGACAATTGAGCGAAACTCTCTGATTTCCTGCATAAGGAATCCAAGCAGATTGTCTAGTTTCAATGAGGAAATGTCTAGGAAGTCCATTGCTGATCCTCAGGTTGCTGAAGAATTCAAGGCTGCTAAATTCACAAACATGGATATGAACAAAAGGAAGGTGTTAGTACAAAGCATAGTTACTGCACTTAGATCCCGGCTGGAGTGCGAACCCAACTCTGTGCTTTATGCTTTTGGAAGTTATTCGCTTTGTGACATTATGACCTATGATATTGAAAAAAAACCAACGCGCAGCATAGTATCTACTTTTTTTCGGCTATTCCGCAGATGCTGTTGAAGAAGAAGTTGAGCAGCTTTCTCGTCAGTTAACAGGAAGTACGCCAGAGGAGATGAAGCCAGAGTTCGCAAAGGCCCAAAAAAGTATGCACTATTTCCTTCTCGTGTTGCGAAGGCATATGCGATCTGGCTCTTTTCCCATTACTTACCGCAAAAATCTGAAAGATTTACTAGCAAAGCTAGTTTCCATTCCGTCTAGCACGGCAGAGGTGAAGAAAGAAATTTTCTATCTACTCTGTTATCAGAACACAACGCAGAAGTCGTACGACGATAGAGCATCTAAGCAAATACTTAAGATTTGTCAACCTTCTACTAAACACATTGTTATCTAAGAGCTTCATTCAAAGGATTGGTATAATTGATTGATATAATAATATATATATATAATTATTAATATATATAATATATTAATAATAATATATATATAATTATTAATATATATAATATATTAATAATAATATATATATAATTATTAATATATATAATGATTGCTAGAATACTGTACACCTTTGTGGTCTCCAACTAAGAGAAATGCAATTGACGCCTTAGAAAGAGTGCAGAAGTCATTCACTGCACGAATATTTGCAAGAGCTGGGCATTTCCATGTGTCATACAAATCAAGACTTTCTATACTTACCACTACCTCTTTGAGACTCAGAAGAACAATTTATGATCAAAATCTCGTCTACAAGATTATGACTAAAAGAATCTATCTCACGATGCACGATTTTTTCGTATTATCCAACTTTAATGCTATAACTAGAACACATGACTTCAGGTTTATCATAGGAAAGGTGCAAACACAGCAATTTCATGACTCTTTTCCGATACGCATAATCAACACATGGAACAAGCTTCCAGTAACGGCGATTAAAGCTTCATCGACATTTGTGTTTAACAGAGAAGTTCAAAAAACCTTGAAATCTAAAGGATTCTTCTAACAACATTTTTACAGAACGGTGTAAAAAACGCTTTATTGGATCACTATTACTGATCTTCGACCAGCTATTTCAAAACGCCGAAATTACCATTCAGCACCTCTGTACCTTTTTTTTATCTTCTATGTATTCTTCTCCTCTGTGTATTTTTTATTGATAGTTTATGTCTTTTTTTGCACAAAAAATTTTGTTTATGGCGAATCATTTTCCTTATTGTCCTGATCCTGCCGCTTATTTGAAAAGAGATTTTTTTTGAGGGCTAAGTCAGCTAGCTTTTGCCCGCAAGCCCGCTGGCATTTAAACAATGGGATTCACATTACTTTTCAAAAGGCAGCAAGATTTTTTATGTCGATTGTTTGAGTCCAAACTGTACTTATGTTGTGTGATCTTTTTTGGAATCGACTGTTTACGTAAATAAATAAATAAATAAATAAGTGGTCCAGACAGGCTGTTACCGTATGACTTTTTGAAATATCCTAAAAGATTATGAAGAAACTGTTCACCTACCTGCTGACTTCCTGATGCTACCAGAGGGCCAGGAAAAAAATCACAAAAGTGCTTAGAAGAAGAAAGTTTCAAATCCATTTTTGACTTAGAACGCTTTGCACGCAATTCTACTTCCACTTCGATGACCTTTTGGAGGAAGAAGAAGATTTTTCAGGCACCGAATTTGTTTTCTCTGACGTTAGCGATAGTGATATTGTTGATGATGATGCGCAGGAAATGAAGTTGTTCCTAACTTGCACATCTTTTGGGATAAACCATACAAATTAGAGCTTTTCATAGCACGCTTTCTTACATTTTCTCTCTTCCTCCCCCACCCCCCCCCCTAAACTCACATACCCCCTTCACCCTGGAAGGTCGGGAGCAGCCGAGACCCCCTTCACCTGGGGAGATCCCGGCTCCCCCTATCGCACCTATGGTACCGGGCCATGTATTAGTTGTATTTGCAAACGCGCTCACTGCTTATGTTATAGAGCAAAAAGCTAAGCATATCTGCTATCAACAGATTTGATCTTGTCGCGCAGGCGGCGTACTACAGTTGATCGAATATTTTCGTTGAGAACTACAAGCAGGATAAAGATGAAGGCACCCTGTAAAGAAAGTCGTTTGAAGCCTAATTATATTTAGCACAGTTTTCAAATTTAAATTCAAATTGCGGAGAGAAACTTTTATGCAAAAAAAATCCGCACTGGCTGTCAACGAAGCCAGTAATCAAGTTTACCAGGGTCAAAACTCCAATGCCCATCATTTTGTGGCCGCGGAATTTTAAAAGTAGCCTATATTTTATCTTATCTTTTATTCATTCTCAACGGTTTACACTGTTCATGCAAGAGACCGTGATGATATCATGTAAGGCTTCATTATGTCAGTATGGGACCGCATATGTAACACCAAGCGTTCTCCATACAGCACATTCCATTCTTAGTTCCTGCCAATTACAATTAGGCTTATATATCTTGCAATGCTTACGGATGTCGTCTTCCCATCTCGTTCTAGGTTTTCCATCACCGAAACGTCGGCCAGTGGGTGGAATCCAACGTGTAAGCATGTCTGTCCATCTTTCATCGCCTTCTTTTCTAAGTATTTTTTCAGCAAATCGCCATTTTCTTCGACGAGCTATTACGACTACATCTTTCAGTTTCGTGATAGAACGTATCTATCTTGAAGATTTTTGGTCTCAAGCGAAATCCTAACATTGATCGTTCCATCGCTCTTTGGCATCGAATAAGTTTCAGCAGCGAGTTCTTAGTCACCGCCCAAGTTTCACAACCGTATAAAAGTGTTGGAAGTATCACGTTATTGAAGTAACGGCGTTTGAGATGAACAGCAACATTTCGACTGCCGAGAAATTGTCGTACTTCTTCAAATGCATTACACGCTGCACTTATGCGTCTGGAAATTTCTTTATCATGATTGCGTAGGCACTGAATTAGCTGTCCAAGATATACGAAGCAATCTACGCGTTCAATGACATTGAAGTTCAGTGTGATTACCGAGCTTGTTCAAGTGTTCTCTGTCTTCGCCCATCCACTTAGTTTTGTGGCCATTGATATGAAGTCCAATTTGAAAACATGCACGAAGAAGTTTCACAGCCATTGATTCTAAATGGCTTGGACCAAGACCTATGAGTACAGCGTCATCCGCAAAGTCAAGGTAACGTAAATGTTCTCCACCAATGTCATATCCTTCTTCTTCTTCCCACTGTATGGATTGGATCGCGTACTGCAGACATGTGATGAAAATAAGCGGAGACAATGCATCGCCCTGACGGACTCCTCTATGTATTTTGAAAAAAGTATTGAGATTGTTGAGTTGAAGTGAGGCTGTTGCGGTTCGATATAATAGTTGTATCATCAAAATCGTGTCATTATCTACTCCAAAGTATGCAAGAGCTTCCCAGATTGCGTCGAAATTGATAGTATCGAAAGCTTTTTCAAAATCGAGGAAAAAAGTGCAATTGGTAGATGGTATTCATGGGTCTTCTCAATAAGTTGGTTGATGGCTTGCAAGTGGTCGGTAGTTGAAAACGTTCGTCGAAAACCGGCTTGCTCAATAGAAAGACGTTTATCTACCTTTTCCTCTACTCGATGGGCCAGAGCTCTTGTCAAAACCTTGTACAGTGAAGGTAAGAGGGAGATCGGGCGGTAGTTTTTGATGTCATACCGATCGCCGTTCTTGTGAAGTAGAACCATGGAAGCATGTGCAAATCCACTGGGTATGCTACCTTCTTCGAACATTCGGTTGATGATATCTGCTAATTGTGGGGCAACAATCTCCACTCCATACTTCGCAGCTATAGATCGGATTCCATCGATGCCTGGGGCAGTGTTTCCGCGAATTTTTGAAGCAGCCACTCTTAACTCGTTTGCAATTACTGGATAATTCACGATTCGATGGGTGTGAAACTGAATGGGATTGTCGTGTATTCCGTAAAGCTCAGCAAAGTAAGTAGTAGCGAGTAAACCAGCTTCAGTGGAGTTGGTTGTTAGTGTCCCATCCGGTCGGCGTAGTTGGCAGATAGTTTCTCGTTGATGGACAAGCTCAAGACTGCCACGCTTTATACGGTTGACTCTAATGGCACGCTTCAGAACAGAAAGATGATGTTGATGAAGATCGTCTTTTATTGACCATCTGGCAACCTTGCAAACAGTGGAGTATTCAACGGAGTCGAAAGAACTCTTCTGTCTTATACCGTACTTCATTTCACGTCTCAAACGAAGAATGGATTGGGTTCTATTGGATATCCGTTTTATCGGTTCCCAATGGACTTCTGCATGAGCAGCAGCCTCCTGTATTGATGTACGTAGTTGTAACCAAGAGCTCACCGAATCACTCGATGTCAGAGTTGATGATGAAATTTCGTTTACTCGGGGATCATTGAGTAAAGCTGTCTTCATTCGGAGCTCGCAATAATCGGGAGGCGGTCGAGCAAAACGTACTTTACTGTTCTCGATCCGTATGTCGACATCAGCCCGAATAAGTCTGTGGTCACTTCCAGCATTAAACTTGTTGAGAACAGGAATATTAGTTATATTCTGGGTTGCCGTGTTAATACGTAATCTATCTCTTCGAGCACATGCCCACTAGGAGATCGCCAAGTCCATCTTCGTCTGTGAGGCTTTTCGAAAAAGGAATTCATCACATAGAACTTTTCAGACTCAGCGAACTCGAGCATGGCCTGCCCTTTACTATTCCGTATTCCAAGACACTTGTCGCCGACGTATTCGTTTCGTGGCCCATCTCTTCCCTCTTGAAGTCGCCAACTAAGATGTCATAGGTATATCGTTTTTGTGAGAGTGCACATCGAAGTTCTTCTACAAATTCTTCATAATCATTCTCTTGCCATGGTGCATGCATAGGCTATAGAAACTCTCAAAGATCTTCCCCGCATCCGAAAGTGGATTTGGATGAGGCATTCCGAGACGAAGGTTACGCCTACGCAATAACGATGTATGCGCTCATTCACTAGTATGCCGACTCCCCTTCTAGTGGCTTCTCCGTTTGTTCGTCCACTATTATAAAAATGTAACTTCGAGAAGCTCCGTTTTGCATAAGAAGCGCCACTGCGACGAGTTTCGCATAGTCCGACAATGTCAAATTTTATCATAGTTAGATCCTCCTCTAGCGCAGCTAATCTTTCCTCACTAAACAGAGAACGAGTATTATAAAAACATACGCGTAACTGTTCTTGTCGTCGTTGGGTCCTGCGTTCTTTAATATCTCGTCTTGGCATCCTTCGGTGGACCAGCCACGATTTCTTCCACCGAACTTCTTCTTAACTATCCTCGATCGTTGCTTGAATTAAAGCAGCAAAATAAGCCGACCGTTCGGGGGGACGTCAGTGACAGAAGTAAAAGTAGCCTATATGAGTTAATTTGCTTAATTGACTTGTTTTCATCTGTAAACGATAAGTCGGCAGTTTAGTTATGCAGCACATAAAACATACATTTCCATAGCAGTTCTCAGCACTTTTCCGTCATGCGGACCCATATTTTTCGAAAAAGGAAAATTAGTGCTACTTGCCAAATGTTTGGTTCCATTTTCATCAAAAGGATTCCCTGCCATGTGTCAAAAAAATTTGACGTGCCCTCTATATGTTTGCAACATTTAGCAAGATTTGTGTCACCCACATGAAAATGTAAATTTGTCCTGTTTACTCATCAATACCCAACCGTAGTTCAACAATTCTGAAAATGTACACTAAAAACTAATGATCCTGTTCTATAAGGGAAGGATACTAACAGAACTGGAGATTAAAGACGAGATGAATTCCAAATCCGCTTCCCTTTTCTGCGGAGCAACATTTTCAAGAAGGTTAGAGAGTTCGAATGTCCAAATTTGTCAAGCTGTAAGTGGCCCAAAATTAGCGAAAAGCTTGACTAAGACATCTAAAAGTGGGTAATCAATTTTGTATTTATTATATTGATTACAAGGAAGGAATATAGCCTGTGGAAATTTGCATATTTGTTTTTGAGAGCTTTTTCCTAATTTTGAGCCTCTTAATGACAGGAGGAGCGCCTAGTGGTACGAGGCGCCGCTAAGACCAGATCAGATCAAGGTACGATCTCCGCTTCTGGACCAACCAAGCCCGCTACTCTCCGGGGCCGGGAAGTTGATAACAGAGTAATTTGAGGGAATAAAAAGGCTTACTTGGTAATCGGAGGGCCCACGCAAATCACCGCAATAGCTTGCACGCATTCATAGCCTATCCATGATTAGTGCGTTCGGTGCAGGCCCGCAGAGGGTATTGAAAACGATTCCTTCAATCTTTCATCCTTGTTAATGCTTGATGAATTTGGACATTCAAACGCTCTAAACTTATTTGGGGAATTGTTATGTGCAAAAGGAAAGAAGATTTGGAAACAACGCTTATAGACGCGTCTAGTGATCTACATATCTCCTCAATCGCCAACTTATGCTGGTATTTTTCACTTTGTAAGATGAACATATTAGCTGCTTAGAGAGACGAGTATCAAGGTTTCCAGCATTTGATTGATTATAACAGCGGGACAGTTTTCGCCATCACTTCCGCTCTCTCCTGGCTTAATTCGCACGAGAGCAGTTTGAGAAGCAATTTGTAAATCATTGCTGAGGGCATTTGCGATGTTCTAAAGAATGTTATAGGCTGCCTTGCTTCTATAAAATGCTGATACGTAGCATCTAGACAGTTTCGGGGAACTCAAGAGTTTTTCTTGATTTCCGTGGAGACTTTTCGAATTAATGGTTCGGACAAAAGCGTACACATCCTTTTTTGCTTAGACTTCACTACAGTATAAACAAATATGTACAAATTGTTTGTATTTAAATAACGACGTAAAAGAGGTATAATTCCCCAAACTAGTAAGAGCAAGACTTTGCGGTTTTGAAAGAAAGATGAAGCCGCGCACAACTCTAATTAAAAGGAGTGGAAATTGCCGATAAAATGCTGGCAGACGCTGAATTCCAAGCTCGAGGGAAAGAAAAATTGCTGAATAAAAAGAAATCAAAAGCTGGCGCCTTCGAAAATCACAGAGTGCACTGACTATCCTCAAAATCCGTCAATAACAGAAAGGACCATCAAACTTTGAGTTTTAGAATTTGAGGTCAAACCGTTTTAAGTAAATGTATAGTTATTTTGAAACTTCTAAATCATATCGGAGTCAAGATTTGGATAGCTCTGCAAAAAATGCTTCTTCCTGCTTTGTAATCGCTACATTCTCTCATAATTCTTTTTCACTTTTGCCAAATTATCGCCTTCTTAACTCAGTCCTTTATGTGCGACTTGGATCATTATCTTTATCATCATTTCATCATTATTCGGCAAAGCAAAGCAAGTTTTACAAGATAGCTACCAATCGTCTCCGCACAAACCGTACTCCAACTGAAGTGTGAAGCTGAATTTTAGATCGATAAAAGTTTGGTTGAAACTCCCATGAATGCTGCGCCTTAAATCTGAGTTTCGTTTTGAAAGTCAGAGTCAAAGCAAGTTAACTAAGTTTCGCTTGTCAAACTCAGAGCCTCATTCTGCTACTTGAGGAGGCGCTATAGATGTTGAAGAGCCGTCATACGCATTATCGCAGGCTCGACGGAGCTGCGGCTTGACTTCAGATGCTCGAAGTTTTAGCCGACCACCAGGCCACTTGGCCAAGGAGCCACTCTTTGTTGATTTGAGGCCATGAATTAATGAACCCCACAATGAAATCTCACAAGTCAAGACACGTTGAGAGGCGTTAGGTTTGCCTGCGAGGTAGCTAGCATAAGTTATCCTACAGAAAAAGTAGTGAAAATAGAAACATGGACGTAAACCGCAATCCCCCGTCTCCTTCCCCTCCCTTAATTTTGATATCTCATTATACTTGATAGATGAAAGTCTTTAAACAATTATTTCGAATGACTTATACTTGAAACTAGCGACCCCACGGGTCGCTAGTGAGTGGGATGAGGCAGATACATTCAATGTTGCATTTTTATGACCATGGATTCAACAAATGGATCTAACAACTTGACGTTTTCTTTTGCCTAATATGATAAAAGAGTAGCTTGAGATGGTGCCATAATACCGTACTTTTGAAGAAACGAGCAAGCAGTGAGTGAGTAGCTATGATTCAACCTTTGTTGTTCACCGCAAAAACATCTTAGCAAGAGCATCTCTTATTTCTTCTTATTTAAAATCACCGCAAATATATTATTTAACACATCTGATCCAAACCGAGACTCAGTCTCAACTTATGATGTTGTGCCTCTCAATCTGGGAAAACGCTAAGCATTATTAGTATACTGAAGCTTGCACATCGCTTCTTCTATGGGTTTGAACTTAGAATGTAAATTCTTTCAAATTCTAATAGAATGTAAATTATTTCAAATTCTAATTTTACATATCCCGTATGTTTTTTGTTTTTTGCAACCTGGCATTTTTTTCTTTGGAAACCTGTGTGGCAAAGAAAACTTTGAAAAAGTTTCAGATATTTTTTTAAAAACTGCCGGCTGAAATGTTCCCTGCAGCTGTAACAGTATCCTTCCTCGTTATTGAGATGTTATTGTGCCAGATCAAACTGTGCTCACTGCTAGATGTAAAATCGAGATTTACCCAATACAAATGGTCGTGGGCGGGGGAGGGGGAGGGGGGAGACCAACAAATTTATTGAAAGCTCCTGCAAAGATTAGTCCTTGCAGTGCTAATCAAATCAAAAATCCCAGAGTCATATGTCCAGCGAGATCGAAATGTGCAATTTGCAGCTTTGAACGGATAAATAGGGCTCCTTCGAACCATTTGAAAAAATTAATGAAGTACTGCGAAAGATATTTCATTGAGTGTGCTTGTAGAAATTGTCCGTTTTTTTTGCGAGAAAAGGGTTTGCACAATGGAATTCGGGGAACAAGGATAGTTTTTATTTTTGTTGTTTTTTTACGTTTTTTTTCAAAAAAGTTCGATAATTGTCATGAATGCAAAGTTTTAAGCTTAGAGACCTTCCTGCCAGAATTAGCGCGAAACTCTCTGCCCTAGAATACGTACAGTACAAAGAAATTCCCTTTTATTACAATGCTTTCTGCCAAAGCGCGCAACCCCCCCCCCCCCCCCAATTTCACAATGCGGTTGATTTCCTTCTTTGAGGCTTCATTTTAGAAATGAGGCGTAAACCATAAAAACACCCCTCAGTTCCCTTCTCTGTGCCGCCATTTTTTTTCACTCTTAAACCTTTACAGTGCTTTTGACACCTGCTTCCTTCTAGATACCTCTGTATTTTGGTGTACTTTCACGACCTTGAATGTTCTTTCAGGAAACGCTAAACAGTGACAGAAACTTCTAGACACCTCACAGTTCTCTTAAAAGAACTATAGGGATTCAATTCAAATCACTCTGTACAATACAATACCGCTCACATTTTTTGAAAAAAAGACGCGAATGTATGGACATGTATGGACATGTACGGACATGTCCATACATGTACGGACATGCCCATACATGTATGGACATGTCCGTACATGTCCATACATGTCCATACATTCGCGTCTTTTTTTCAAAAAATGTGAGCGGTATTGTATTGTACAGAGTGATTTGAATTGAATCCCTATAGTCTTTTAAGAGAACTGTGAGGTGTCTAGAAGTTTCTGTCACTGTTTAGCGTTTCCTGAAAGAACATTCAAGGTCGTGAAAGTACACCAAAATACAGAGGTATCTAGAAGGAAGCAGGTGTCAAAAGCACTGTAAAGGTTTAAGAGTGAAAAAAAAAATGGCGGCACAGAGAAGGGAACTGAGGGGTGTTTTTATGGTTTACGCCTCATTTCTAAAATGAAGCCTCAAAGAAGGAAATCAACCGCATTGTGAAATTGGGGGGGGGGTTGCGCGCTTTGGCAGAAAGCATTGTAATAAAAGGGAATTTCTTTGTACTGTACGTATTCTAGGGCAGAGAGTTTCGCGCTAATTCTGGCAGGAAGGTCTCTAAGCTTGAAACTTTGCATTCATGACAATTATCGAACTTTTTTGAAAAAAAACGTAAAAAACAACAAAAATAAAAACTATCCTTGTTCCCCGAATTCCATTGTGCAAACCCTTTTCTCGCAAAAAAAAACGGACAATTTCTACAAGCACACTCAATGAAATATCTTTCGCAGTACTTCATTAATTTTTTCAAATGGTTCGAAGGAGCCCTATTTATCCGTTCAAAGCTGCAAATTGCACATTTCGATCTCGCTGGACATATGACTCTGGGATTTTTGATTTGATTAGCACTGCAAGGACTAATCTTTGCAGGAGCTTTCAATAAATTTGTTGGTCTCCCCCCTCCCCCTCCCCCGCCCACGACCATTTGTATTGGGTAAATCTCGATTTTACATCTAGCAGTGAGCACAGTTTGATCTGGCACAATAACATCTCAATAACGAGGAAGGATACTGTTACAGCTGCAGGGAACATTTCAGCCGGCAGTTTTTAAAAAAATATCTGAAATTTTTTCAAAGTTCTCTTTGCCTCGCAGGTTTCCAAAGAAAAAAATGCCAGGTTCCAAAAAACAAAAAACATACGGGATATGTAAAATTAGAATTTGAAAGAATTTACATTCTAAGCTCAACCCATAAAAGAAGCGATGTGCAAGCTTCAGTATTAGCGCTTTCCCAGGTTGAGAGGCACATCATCATAAGTTGAGACTGAGTTTCGGTTTGGATCAGATGTGTTAAATAATATATTCGTGGTGATTTTAAATAAGAAGAAATAAGAAATGCCCTTGCTACATGTTTTTGCGGTGAACAACAAAAGTTGAATCATAGCTACTCACTCATTGCTGCTCGTTTCTTTAGAAGTACGGTATTGTGGCACCATCTCAAACTGCTCTTTTATCATATTAGGTAAAAAAAAACGTCAAGTTGTTAGATCCATTTTTTGAATCCATAGTCATAAAAATGCAACATTGAATGCCTCACCCCACTCACTAGCGACCCGTGGGGTCGCTAGTCTCAAGTATAAGTCATTCGAAATAAATGTGTAAAGACTTTCATCTATCAAGTATAATGAGATATCAAAATTAAGGGAGGGGAAGGAGACGGGGGATTGCGGTTTACGTCCATGTTTCTATTTTCACTACTTAATCTGTAGGATAACTTATGCTAGCTACCTCGCAGGCAAACCTAACGCCTCTCAACGTGTCTTGACATGTGAGATTTCATTGTGGGGTTCATTAATTCATGGCCTCAAATCAACAAAGAGTGGCTCCTTGGCCAAGTGGCCTGGTGGTCGGCTAAAACTTCGAGCATCTGAAGTCAAGCCGCAGCTCCGTCGAGCCTGCGATAATGCGTATGACGGCTCTTCAACATCTATAGCGCCTCCTCAAGTAGCAGAACGAGACTCTGAGTTTGACAAGCGAAACTTACAAGGGAACCGTGTCGAGTCGAAGTGGCCTTTCCAGATGAGACCCATACTGCTTTGAAGAGTATTAAGCGGTGATTCCAAATCTGCCTTCCAAATCTGCCAAGCGCCTCTGGATGCCAAGTTATGACCGTTCTTCGGGACGAAAAATGAATGCATTAGGTAAAGGTAAAATTGATTGTTACAATCTTTCCAGCGCTCAGATAAAGCAATGTTAAGTATTAGCATATTATATAAAATGTATTCATTGCATAAACAGCTCTGATACTTGACACTAGGCCATCTGAGCAAATTTGGGCGATTTTTGCTTCAGTTTTGCGTTCAATTTTTTGACCTAAACAACGAGCATAACTTGGCGTCCAGAGGCGCTTGGCAGACTTCGAAAGCAGATTTGGAATCATCGATTAATGCTCTTCAAAGCACTATAGGTCTCATCTGAAAAGGCCACTTCGACTCGACACCGTTTCCTTGTTAGTTAACTTGCTTTGACTCTGACTTTCGAAACGAAACTAGAGTTAAGGCGCAGCATTTATGGGAGTTTCAACCAGGTTATTACGGTGTAAATTTGGGCTTCACACATGAGATGGAATATGGTTTGTGCGGAGACGTTTGGTAGCTATTTATAAAACTTGCCGCTCTGCAGAATAATTATGAAATGATGATAATGATAATGCTCCAAGTCGCACTAAATAAAGGACAGAGTTAAGAAGGCAATATGGCAGAATCAGAAAAGAATTATGAGAGAATGTAGCGGTTGCAAAGCAGAAAGAGGCATTTTTTACAGAGCTGTCCAAATCTTGATTCCGATATAAAATAAAAGTTTCAAAGTTATCTATACATTTACTTATAACGGTTTGACCTCAAAATCTGAAAATCAAAGTCTGATGAGGCTTTTTGTCATTGACGAATTTTGAGGATTATCAGCGCATTCTGTGATTTTCGAAGGCGCCAGCTTTCGATTTCTTTTTACTCAGCAATTTTTTTCCCTCGAGCTTGGAATTCAGCATCTGCCAGCATTTTATCGGCAATTTCCACTCCATATGATTTGAGTTGTGCGGCTTCGTCTTTCTTTCAAAACCGTAAAATCTCGCTCTTACCAGTTTGAGGAAATACATCCCTTTTATGTCGTTATCAAACAATTTGTACATATTTGTTTACACTGTAGTGAAGTCTAAGCAAAAAAGGATGTGTACGCTTTTGTCCGAACCATCGATTCGAAAAGTCTCCACGGAAATCAAGAAAAACTCTTGAGTTCCCCGAAACTTTCTAGATGCTACGTATCAGCATTTTATAGAAGCAAGGCAGCCTATAACATTCTTTAGAGCATCGCAAATGCCCTCAACAATGATTTAAAAATTGCTCCTCAAACTGCTCTCGTACGAATTCATCCAGGAGAGAGCCGAAGTGATGGCGAAAAGTATCCCGCTCTTGATCAACCAAATGCTGGAAATCCTGATACTCGTCTCTCTAAGCAACTACGCTCATCTTACAAAATGAAAAATACCAGAAGTTGGCGATTGAAGGAGATATGTAGATCACTAAACGCGTCTCTAAACGTTGTCTCCAAATCTTCCTCCTTTGCACAGAACAACTCCCCAAAAAAAGTTGCGAGCGTTTGAATATCCAAATTCATCGAGCATCAAAAAAAGGATGAAGGATTGAAGGATTTGTCTTCAATACCCTCTGCGGGCCTGCACCGAACGCACTACAGCATAGATGGGCTATGAATGCGTGCAAGCCTATTGCAGTGACCTGCGGGGCCAGCCGATTACCAAGTAAGCCTTTTTATCCCCCCCCCCCCCCCCAAATTACTCTGTTATCAACTTCCCGGCCCCTAACGGTGCCTTTCGGCGGTGGGCGGGCGTTGAATTCTTGGAATGACATCCGCGGCCCTAGAATTATTTGCTTGGCGACTCGCGGCTCAGTGTTATCGCTAAGGAAAGGCCGCGGGCCTTAAAAGTTTTATCGGAACACTCGCGGCCCAAGCAAAAGCCCTGGGGCAAGCCCCGGGCCTTAATGGACGCACTGCATATTTAGTTCCCGGGCGATTCCCGGGCCTTTAGGCCACGGCCCGACAGAGTCACTCCAACGAGCCCCGGGTCTTGCATGACCGCACAATTAATACACGCTGTAGGAGAGAACGCTACTCGCGTGAGATACGCCGTTGTAATAGGGCTACCCACAACGTTTGTGTCGTTAGTTAGTCAAAAGTCAAGTAGCATCAAGTTCTTGTTCATCAATAGTGTCTCAGATGAGCCCCATTAGACTATTTACTCCTGAGATCAGATAAACTGTCGGAAACTTTGTTATGGTGGTGTAGGTGTTGCGAAACTTTGGGAATGAAAGGTATGAACTCTTATTAGTCCTACCGAGATGTATTGCCACTTCCCTCCCCCCTCCCCAGATGCATATTGTGCACTTATCGGGCCACCCGCGGGCATTGTCGGGCGCTTTCCAGGCACTTATCGGCGCGCCCTCGGGATAGGCGTGGCGTCTCCCGTGGGTGGCCGGCGGGTGCTCACGATAATTGTCTGTGTACAGCAGAACGCTTCCGGCGAAATAGTATGGAAAAATTCGAGAGAGATAGAAGCAATAAAAGAGATTGCCCAAGATTGGCATTTTGAAGCAGGTTTTCGAAAATTTTTGCAAGTAATTTTGTTTAAAAGAAAAAACTTTGCATATAAGTGGGACCTTTGCATGAATCAGTATGAAATAGTTTGAGAATTGAGCAAATGAAGAGAAAGTTCTGCAATTTTTGTACAGGCTCAAAAAACCTGAAACGTCACAGCAGAGACCGAACCTGTTATAAAAATGGATCTTATGAAATTCTCTTACTAGGTTGTGTAATAAGCTATCAATAATTTGTGAGGCATTCGAAGAGATGTTTGTATGCGTGAAGCTCTACGTTCATGGACAAGGAGTTGTAAGCGTTCATTGGAGCCAAAAATTGAATATGCATTTTGGATGGAATGAGTTGCTAAAATCTTGACAACCCCCAAATAATGCAACCAAATGTGATATACTTTTTCATTTTAGAGAGTATTTTTGAATAAAGTGTTTTGATAATTATTACTGTTCCACCGAAGAGTAGAAAAGTATTACGGCTATTTCTATCCTACTTGCACATTCAATTTTTGCTCCAATAAGCGCTCATAACTCCTCGTTCATGAGCGTTTTGCAGATAAAGAAGGCAGATTTAAAACCAGCATTTTATGCCTTTGAACGTGGTGTACATCATCTAAAATTTGGCCACTTTGACTAAACATGCATTCCTTGTAAGTTTGCTCTACAAGAATATTTTCATTCTCTTTTCAATTTTTGAGAAATTTAGTAAAAAAAATTTGACTGCAAACCGAAGAATCCGAGAAGGCGGAAATTCCATTTCGACGAATCACTTAAGTACTTGGTGACTGTTCATGCTTGCTTACTTCCTTTCCCCGACCGTTTAAGGCCGTTTTTGCAAAAGTCGAGGAGCAAGACTTTGCGCAAATGCGTTCGTCGTTTGGCGACTTGAGTTGTGTATCCCAAAGCCTGAATTTTAAAGTAAATTGTCTACATATTCGATGATTTTACGACGAATGACTCTTTGTCTGCCAATTCTGGTACCTTCAGATATAGTTTTGATATAGTTAATGGGGTGTGGCACACCCCATTAACTATATCAAAGAACATTTTTAGCGAACAGCATTTATATGAATCGATAGTCTAGATCTCCTAATCTTCACAAGAGTGATTTGAGCCTGATTCGTTTTCTTTGCTCCGAGTAACAATTGGTGAAATCACAGCCATGAAAAGCGAAAAATGGGAAAAATGAGATTTTGGTTGGCTTCTATTTCCACAGTTTGGAGGTCTTTTGGAGCGAGATTTCTGAGATGGACTAAGAAGGAATAGTGCTTTGTTTTGAGGGCAAAAACGGATAGCTAATTCACCTTTAAAACAAAGTTAACCATGTTGGAATTTGACTGTTTCACTTATGTAGCCTAATATCTTGAATTTTGAGAATTCGCTCATACTTTGTCTACTAGGGGTTATTTGACACGCTAATTATGGATATGTTGCCCATTATGTTTGACAGGGCCTGCAAGTAATGCTATCTTAAGTGTATAGTTCAGGGGGGGGGTCTTATTAAGACAGCAATCAGGGGGGGGGTCGTAACCAGCGATCGTGTGCCACACCCCTTGCTTGACCCTGCGCTTGACCCTGTTTATGACAATTTCAGTCTCTGCTGTGACGTTTGAAGCTTTTTTTTTTGAGCATGCTCAACTGCAAAACTGAAGTAACTCTCTTCCTTTGCTTCTAATTCTCGAACTATCTGATGCAGATTCATAGCAAAAGTGCCACAGTATTGTGTAAAATTTTCTGGAAAATTACCTGACGAAGTTTTTGTGACCCTACTTGAAAAATGCCAATCTCGAGTAATCTAGTTCAATTGCTTCTATCATTCGAATTTTCCTATACTATTAGACGTTCCGAAAATAATGCGAAAATAATAACTCGTACTTTTGAACGCGCCCTAGGCTACACCCGAAAAACTCGAAATTTGATATGTCGATCCATAAACTCCCATTTGCTTTGTAAAACTGGTGTTAAATTATAGTACCATCTTGGAAGTTGAATTACTGGTGTTTAATGTAATATGGCTGACTCAAGCCTGCAAAATCCGATAGCGCTAGTCAAAAAATCTTCTGAAATTTATGGCGAACTAGAAAAGGGAAAAAAGATGTACTGTATCATTTAAGGTTTGCTCCATCAGATCGTTACTTGGACTTGAGGGTGATATGGAAACCTAGAAAAATTGTGAAACTTGACCATCTTACAGATTTCCGAGAGCTTATTAACTGTAGTGCGACGATTTCATGATAGTTAAAAGTCGTGTGATATGCTGCATCTAATGCTACCAAGACCTAGAAGCTTCTGTTCCACGAAATCTGGCGTTCATTTAAATAAGCGCCATCACTTTCGGAACCTAATATCTCGCCGGAAGCTTACTGCTATAAAGAGCTTGGTCGTGCTTTCATATAGAATTACTTTCAAAGAAATCCATCAAGATACAAAGAAGTTGTGTTTTTTCTAGAGTGCGGCGCAAGAAGTTTTGGACAATCCAATAGTTTCGCGGTATGCCAACTGAACTTAGTACTCCGGCGGCAAAGAATGACGTTGGTAGTCCAACTGCTTGAGGAATATGTCCATTCCGAAAGAAGTTACGGCACGCGTAGTTTGCATGATTCGCGTGGATTCCGCGGAATTCCTGGAAATCGTGGAACTCCTGGAATGACAACATTCACAAAAATTTTGCGCATTTGAGAGTGGTATTGTATCTGTCAATTTACCGTTATTCCATTTCAAGCCTCTAAAAAGCTTAAAACCCGCAGAGTTTTTTGGACTTGTTAGTTTTGCGTGTAATTATCAAATTACACATCACGGCAAGCATTTTTTGATTTATCGTGCCATCATGTTGCTACACGTAGAACAACACCTTATTCCTGACTGAAACTCAAATAAGAAATAAGGAAGAAGAATCCTTCACCCAAGCAGTTGGTTTAACGAAGGCCTTTGCTATAGATCTTGACATATCTTCGATATCAAGGGCTCGGCACGAGCTGGCACCAGGAAAATTTCAAAACGAAGTCCTGCTTGATCCTGAAAATTTCACACGAAGTTCCCGTTGACCTGTTTTGAACTCGTCATCATTTTTATATTAAGTACAAGTATATAGTAGGGTTTTCATGCATGCTGATTTCATATAACAACTTTTCACAGCTTTCTGAGCTTAAGTAGTTGAATCACACCTTGAAAAGCAAAAAAGCCGATTTTTCAACCGTGGAACGGTCCGAGTAAATTTCAGATGGCTATAAACGCTGAAGAGAAAACACTATGAAATGGTTTTTTTCTAAATGTAGACTTTTACACTGTAGAAACATTTTATGTAAAAAAATATGAAAACTTATGTGAGCAAAATGTGGGTGCCAGCTCATCTGGCACCCAACTGGCATGGTGCCACCTGATTCATAAAAAAGTTCAGCACAGTTTTCATTCACATAAGTTTTCATAAATTTTTGGGCCATAGTTCGGGTTCCCCATCGCGCATGCACACACTAAATTTGATGCCATACTATTGCGTTTGGCTGAAAACAACGCCTTGTTTATTTGATGGACAGCATGCCGGTGGCATTCTTGCGGCTCTTCTCCGCCCGGGACCCAGGAAAACGATATTTCTTTGCTTTCCGCCCTAAAAACGATATCCAGCTTGACCCGGTGCCAGCTGTGCCGAGCCCTGTTCGACATTCTTCTGTATAAACAAGCAGAAAATAACTGTTTGAATGCAATCCTTTCAGCTCGCTAGCCAGAACGTCTTACGGAGATAAACGGAAGATAAGACCGTTATCGTTACTGCAGTTTTCACGAAATTTGAAAGCAAAAGCTGAAGAACACAACCAATGCACGAGGTAAGTGCTTCTGAACGCTGCAGTACCTCATTTCATCTAAAACATATTACAGAAAAGCACAGCTGGGTTCTGAAGATCCCTGCGCTTTAGCAAATTCGAGTGGTAGAAAACACGACGCAAATAGCAGCAGAATTCCATCTGCATAGCGGTTTTTCATTCCTGGCTCGCTAGATTTAAACTGGTACATATGGTTTCCTTATGATCATGTCCTGTGCCGAAATGATGGAAAACGGTTTTTCAACATAAATATGGTAGAAACTTCTGTTGATCATATGATAAAGAGGATTGTTACACGGAAACGTGGTGGTGTCGTTGATTGCTGCGATAATAAAAAAATATTCAGTGGTTGAACTCAGCGGTTTGAAAATACGCAATGAACGTTTTCATACTTGAGTTAACAATAATGAGCATTCAGCATGCTGCTTACATTGGGAAACTTCGGACGGTAGAAAATATCTTTACAAAGAAATTCCATCCCTCCACATATTGGATTTCCGCCTAAACCCAAGAACTTCTACTAGTACAGTCATACAGTAAATACATAGTCTTGAGAATAAATTTTTGAGACATGCACTTAAGTCATGAAGTGGATACATGACTTGTTTTTACTCGAAAATACATAAGGTAATCAAAATTTTCTAGAAAAGATTTGTAAAGAATTATTTTCAAAGGCTTCCCGCCGTCTCCCTTCATTTTTTTTTTGAAATTTCGAGATGATAGTTCCCAGAGCAGAGTTTAAAGAAAAGGAACAAAGGTCATTTTAAACAGAAAATGACCCCTAGAGCAAGTCACCTTTGAGTAACATCGTTTCAAATTTGTTGGCATCTTTTTCTCAAAAACAGTATCATACAACCTTTGAAAAGGACTCGAATACACCAATATGCTTCGCTGGTGACGAATTACTATTTAAGAAACGTTCCTGCTATCAGTCATAGAAAGTGATTAGAGCTCATTATTTCAGCAATAGTGCGTATCAGTCTGAGAATTTTGTAAATTGTAAGAGAAGCTTCCTTCCTGAGTTGAGATGCACACCGGCAAGAGTTAGAAATCGCTTACTACACCCAGAATTTTATAATCATGATCAGAAACTGTTTTCACATTAATTTGGTGCACTGACTTCTTGAGCCTTCTCCAACTCAGGATACTCAGATTATCGAGATCTCTTCGAGGCGATAACTCCGCTGCATGTTTTGATCGAGTCTGGCGCAGTTCCGATGAACACAATTGCAGTACCATTGAGATTTCTCTCGTTTGAAAATGTAGAGAACGCAATCTTCATTTGCAATCGTTTTCGATGCAAATAATTCATTTTTAAGCTTGGCCACGATGATTCGCCGCCTCAAAGTGGCGTGGGGGTGGCCCTGGGTGTCAGCTACCTGCAGCCAGAGTTTAACCTCTGGCTCCCGGACGCCCAGCAAAGAGCGAACCGGGTCAGCTTCCGCCGTCTGACTAATAGGTCGTTAGGCGGGTCCCCCACTCCACATAGTGATGGTCAGCGATCGCCTGAATATGGTAGGCCTAAAGGCCTGGTAAGCCGACTCAGTGCCGGGGAAAAATTTAAAACTCGAGCAGCAAGTAAAGGAATAAAGCCCTGTCATCAGACTTCGACTAAGGCGCCGGAAGGAAACAAGGCTGGTGGCAGGTTGCTCAGGGCGCCATTTGGATTGGACAAAAACGGCACACCTGCGACGACCCGCCATGGAGACTGCTTCATGCTCTGCACTTACAACGCCAGAACAGTCTCCACAGACGCCGACCTTCACGCTCTTCTCCACGCCGCAGGGCACATCAAGTACCACGTCATCGCCCTGCAGGAAACGAAGTGCAGGAAGCAAGACGTGCGACAGTTGAGCGATGGGACCCTCGTCATTCGTGGTGAGAAAGTTCCGTCGCGGAACGTGGGAGGCGTCGGCTTTGTCGTCCACCCAACGATCGTCCATCTCGTCGATTCGCATGAGATCCTGTCTCCCCGACTGGCCATCCTTCGTCTACACCCTCCACACCAGAAGACCATCAGCATCATCAACTGCTATTCTCCAACATCAGCAGCTGATGATTCGGAATTGGATGCTTTTTACGAGCATGTGGAGGAGGTCGTCCGCAACGAGAAGTCCTTTTACAAGTTTGTTGTGGGTGACTTTAACGCGAAAATCGGGATGAAACTAGAAGAGGAGTATAGGATCGGGAAATTTGGATTTGGGCTCCGGAATGATAACGGCAACCGTCTTATTGGGATCCTATCCGCCGCACGCCTGTTTCATGGAAACTCACTTTTCATAAAGAAAGAACAACGACGATGGACATGGGAGTCACCCAATGGAACGACACATGCGGAGATTGACCACATACTCACCAACCGAAGATGGTGCCTACTTGACGTATCGGTAGTGCCATCTTTCTGCAGTGGTTCTGATCACCGCCTCCTACGAGCGAAGGTACGATTCAGTCAAAAGCTGGAAAGGAAGATTTGCCATCGCAGTCCACGAAGGAAGGAAGTCGTTTACGACGGTCAAAGGTTAGAGGAGCTCTTATCATGTTGTGAGTGGCCCATCGAGGAAGACCCAACAAAGGACTACGAGCTGCTTCTCAAAGGATTGGAAGCCTGTGGGTATTGCGCCTCAACAACTCGTGCAAGGAACTTGGATCGCATCTCAAGCACCACCAAGGAATTGCTCGATAGAAGAAGATCCTTGAGGCTGGATCCGAATGCATCTCACCTCGAGCGGTTGGTGGCAAATACCAGCTGCAGAACGGCATTGCAGGAGGATCTACGAAAGTACAGGCAAAGGAGGATTTTGGAAGCCGCTGAACAAAGACGAAGTCTGAAGAAATGCCGAAGGGACCTTTGCGACTACCACATACCACTGGGAGCGTTATTAAACGAAAATGGGGTACCAGCAACTTCCCGCCGAGAAATGGAATCGATCGCGAAGAGTTTCTACACCAAACTCTTCCGCTCATCAACACCCGTGCCAGACCCCGCTGTTCCCACTGGAGACACACCACCACGAATTCTTCCTGCTGAAGTACGCGTCGCGATCCAGACCATGAAGACGTCCACAGCTCCAGGACCAGACCATCTTTCCGTGGACCTGCTGAGAGCTGGAGGACACTGTCTACACGAGATTCTGGCGGCGCACCTAACATCTTATCTCCAGAAGGAAAGGATTCCCGACCAGTGGAGAACGTCAAGAACCGTTCTTCTCTTCAAGAAGGGCGAACGGGAAGATCTTCGAAACTATCGTCCGATATGCCTGTTGAGCGTGCTGTATAAGCTTTTCACCAAGATCATTCTCACTCGCATCTCAAGGACACTGGATGAAGCCCAACCTCCAGAACAAGCTGGATTTCGCAAGGGATTCAGTTGCATGGATCACATCCAGACGGTTTCGAGGGTCATAGGAGTTTGCCGGGAGTACCGATTACCTCTCGTCCTAACCTTCGTCGACTACGAGAAGGCATTTGACAGCGTCGAGTTCAACGCTATCCTGTCAGCGCTAGTCGATCAAGGAGTGCATCCGTCATATGTGAGGACATTAGCCAACTGCTACAAGGACTGCACTACAACGCTACAGCTGTTCCATCGCCCCCTGACCGTACCAATAGGGAAGGGAGTCCGACAAGGCGATACCATATCGCCTAAGCTGTTCACGGCGGCCTTGCAGTGGGTGATGAAATCACTGGACTGGAATGAGAGAGGTATACGAGTTGATGGGAGATTCCTCTCGAATCTTCGTTTCGCGGACGACATCGTTCTCTTCTCGAGCAGTATCAATGAAGCCGAGACGATGTTAAAGGAATTGAACGAAGTAGGGAAGACGATTGGACTGCGAATCAATCGGAAGAAGACCCAGTTCATGAAGAACGGCCTAATTGAGGATACGGAATTGAAGCTGGAAGATTCCCCAATCACGGAGACCTCTTCTTACGTGTATCTAGGACGTTCAATGAACATGCAGAACGACTTGAAAGAAGAACTTAACAGAAGGCGAAGAGCAGCTTGAGCCGCTTACGGGCCTTTGAAAGAAGCCACCGACTAACTAACGGACCCTGCGCTCCGAGCTCATCTGTTCGATTCAACCGTTCTCCCAGCGCTCTGCTACGCAGCCGAGACGTGGGCTGACACTGCTGCCACGTCGAAAGCTCTTCGTACCACCCACAGAGCGATGGAGCGGAGTCTTCTGAAGTTTAACCGACGTACGCAACATCTTGCCGGACTTCGCAGTTCTGATTTAAGAAGTATGTCCCGTCTACGAGACCCAGTCGAGTATGTTTCGAAGGTAAAGTACCGATGGGCCGGTCACATTGCAAGAAGAACAGACGAGATGGACGTTAAGAACGCTGGAATGGATCCCTCGCGATGTAAAACGCCCTCGAGGAAGACCCCCCACCAGGTGGGCAGATGTGTTCGTGGAAAGGATGGACCAGCTGAAAAACCAGCTGGAAGCGAATTTTACACCTAGATCTCGTGATCTTCGCCATCAACGACCGATACGAAAATCGTGGTTGACGCTTGCGAGGGATAGGAACGGATGGAAGCTGTGCTGCGGCCCGCACGACACGTGAGGACGGGCCAACTAAGTAACTAAGTAAGTAAGTAAGCTTGGCTCATAATAGTAAGTCAATTTATAGACGGTAACAAACGAAATACTATGTTTATACTATGAACCAAACCATATTCACCTTGCTATAACGCTTATTAGTCTTTGCTAGACTTACAATTCCGAAGTTAAAATGAACTTGATCTCAACTTTTAGAGTATGAAAATTATCTCGGTTCCAGCGCAGCCAAATCAAGAAGATTTATTGGTCGACTTAAAAATATCAATTCTGTTTGAAATTCGAACCAGATGTTCACCACGAAAATTGCTGACATTGCTTCATTGCTGACTCTTTCTCTTTGACGTTATTAGAAAACAATCAAGTGGCGAGATTTAGACGATGAATGATGGTAAGTTGGTAAAGATGGTAACATTAGAATATGATTTGAATCAAGGAATGTAGGCCAATTAGAACTAATTGAAAACTCTGGTCCTAACAAATCCAGATGGGAGAAAGGGTAATATTCTGACTGGAAAACCAGATCGGCACTTATTTTCATGTTTTGATTTAAAGAAAAAATGAAATTTGTTGTAAGGAAAATATATAGATCAAATGAAATCGGCACAAGTAGCAATCCAAATGTAAATAGCAGCCTATAAGAATGTACAGTGATGTCTAGTACTAAAATTTGATTGATTGCTTTGTAGCTACAACTGATCAATGTTCATCATTCTACATCAGGAATTCTACAGACTAGTTAGTCGAACTTCTTTTCCCTTCTCTACTGCCCTTCAAAAATTTTGTATGGCTGCGGGAATCCTGCTCCAGTGCGCACTGGTGCGGAACGGACACAGAATGCCGCTAACCAGGAGAATAGAAAGTCGTCAGCTTTTTTCATCGTCTACTTGATTTTTTGATTTCCATCGTCTATTTAGGCCCGTATGCACGTACATCCCCGCTGGGGAGGGGAGGGGATCTGAGAGGGGATGCGTCATATCTCGCTACTCTACCTATCTTTCTTCTTCCTTCTCTATCTTGCTTATGAAATTCTTCATACACTTATACCTACGCATAATGGATGCCAGGTTACTTTCATACAAGATTAGTTTCTTGCCATTTTATGTGATCCCTTGGGAATTCCCAGGGGATCCCCAGGGGGTCACCTCTCATTTACAAAGTGATTTATTTTTCTGAGAAGTCAATGAAAACGCCGCAAAATAGTAATAAGAATATACTACGGCACTGCTAGGCATATTTTCAACAGGAGAAATGGAATCTGAAGATTGCAAACTTTCCGATGATCCCTAGCTTTCGAGCCAGGGATTACCGAAGATTTCGATATTCTCAGATTTCACTTATTTCTATTATAAACATCTTTAGCAGTGCTGTAGTATATCCACAGTACAATTTTACAGCGTTTTCACTGAGTTTTCAGCAAGATAAATGGCACTGAAATTGAGAAGTGATCCCCTGGGGATCTCCTGGGGATCACACAAAATAGCAAAAATCTGATCAATTATGCCAGTAACCTGGCATCAGTTATGCGCAAGTATTAAGGTATGAAAACCTTCATAAGCAAGATAGAGAAGAAAGAAGAAAGATAACTAGAGTAGCGAGATATGACGTATCCCCTCTCAGATCCCCTTCCCTCCCCAGCGGGGATGTACGTGCATACGGGCCTTAATGTATTATTCCTTATTCCTCCTCGTTATTCATAAATGTTTCGTTTGAGAAACCACCTCGTGCCAAGACCCTGGTCCGAAACCATTGATGAAAAGCATTAAAATTTTTACTAGCGGTCACGCACTTCAAATGTTCAATGGTTTTGTCTTATCAATCTTTGCATCATGTGGAAATTTCGCAGAACAGCAACAAAAGCGATCTCACTGTTCATCTCGCCAGTTGCAGTAAAACCATCACGTTTTGAATAAATGGCGCAGATGGCGTAAGTTGAGTGAAACTGTGTCCGCGATTTGTAGAGCGTAGAACAAAAAATGAGCACATTCAAGAGGACAGAAGTTCTAGAATAGAAGAGCCAGAGTAAAAAGTGAGGAAACATCGGTTGAAAATTAAGAAAATAAATTTGTGCGCTTCAATGATGGAACAATGGAACAATTAGTATGAGCTGAGAATACGTGTATATCAATTTCTGTGTGATTTCTGTGATGCAACCGACTTATCAAACTATGGAATGTAAATTATGTAGTTTACACAACACGAGGTAGAGTTCAAGAACTCACATGCTTTTTTCTGAGACTTATGTGAATGAGAGCCGCAGCCAAATTGCTTCCATCTCAGTATCAATGATAGCGGTTTCGTCGTTCTCAAAAACTTTGGATTGAACCCATCAAAAACGGAGCAGACACCTATAATCTTAAATACAGGCCCAAAAAGATGTGCACACTGTTTGATTGCAAATAACTCTTTTGTAGTGAAGTGTTTCGGGAAGCTTTGGGTATCATTTTGTAGAGCGAGGTTCAACTTAGATTTACTGTGTAGAGCGGATCGCCGATCTCATTCTTACTGTAGGATTACGGTAGAAACTTCATAGAGGATTTTGAGCCATGAAAGGCCACATTTTGTTCCAAAAAGAAACCAAAACAACAGGAAAACTCTCACACTGGGCTAACTAGAGTTGCTGATTCTAAATATGAGGTTCGCAACTCTTCGTAATGCTTCATTAAAAAAATTATGCGAGGTAAGCAGTAGCAGACGTTATTTAAGTGTTCCTAGAAAGTGCGGTTATACCGTTTACAAAGCTTCTCAACCTTGTAAAGAGTTGAGTATTGAACTCAGGGCCCATAAAAACCCTATTAAACAAATTTCCACATTATTTTGAAAATTTTTGGAACGTCCGTTTTTTTACATGACACCATATGTTTGAAGTTTCTACCGCACTCCTACAGTAAGAATGAGCGATCGGCAATTCGCTCTACATTGTAAATCTAAGTTGAACCTCGCTTTACAAAATGGCACCTAATTTTCGAAACACTTCACTACAAGAGAGTTATTTGAAATCAAACAGTGTGCACATCTTTTTGGGACACCCTGTATAAAGCTGTATGTCTGTTCGTATGTCTGCCTGTCTGTCTCTACGTATGTTCCGAATAGAAACTTCCATTTCTAAACCGATTCGGACCAAACTTGGCACACATACACTTCGGGCGCCGGCGGGTGTCGTAGGCTACTTTTCGTCACCGCGATATCCATTTATCGATTTATCGATTTTTTTGCAGAGCTCACCAACGGGGCTGGAAGTTGGCACAGAGAGGTAATCGAGCATGGGTCCGAAATATTAGTTTTCAGGATTATCTATTACTTTTATCGATTTTATCGATTTTTTGCAGTTTGAGCTACGGGGCTAGGAGTTGGCACAGGGGGGGTACTCGAGCATGCTGATTAGGAAAGCAACATTAGTTTTTGAAATCGTCCATTACTTCGATTTCATCGATTTTTTTTGCAAAGTTTGAGCTACGGGGCAGGGAGTTAGCACGGGGGGAGGGGGTAGTCGAGCATGCTGATTACGAGTTTGATATTAGTTTGGCGCAATTCGGCGGGCCCAAAATTTTTTTGTCGTGGAGCTTGCTCAAACTTCGTCTATAAGGGATCTTACATGCTGATTACAAATATCACACTACGCAGAACGGGTGGCTACGGTAGGTGTACGGTAGGGAGTCAAATTCATGAATTTGGCTGGAGTTCCGTCCAGAGAACTTATTCGACATGCTGATTAAAAATTTCATACTCTCTCTGCATATTGGGACATTTTCATAGAGTTACGATGGTTATACGGTATGAGATCGAAAACATAGGTTTGCTTTCAACGTCTAGGGTGGTCATTTAGCCTCTGTACATGGATATCACGCTGATTTCGCAGGATAGCGCATTTTCTTGGGTTACGGTGGGTAGGCAGTAGATGGGTCGAAGTTCCAGATTTGCTCAAAACCTTGCCTGTAACGGTTCACAAGTATACGGCTTATGAATATGATGCTTGCTCGCTGTCATAACGCATTAGTGAAGTTATAGTGAGTTGCAGTGCTTACATGGACATTTTTTCGCTTTCGGGCCAATTTAGATTCCAGAATTCACGAAATGGGGAAACGGTTGTTTTGTATGGCGGTCACCAGCGCCACCCTGATAACCTGTCCCAATTAGGCAAAAGCCGCCGAAGGGTGTATCGCGCGCGGCAGTGGGCCTATAAGAAAAGCATTACGGTTGTGGGAAACTTTTATACCACGCGAATTGCCATTATCGTAGGGATTAAGCACGATATTCTTGAAACAGCGCTTTAAGTAACTCTCTGCCAAGGTTTTAGGCAGGATTATGATTTTACCCGCTGCCACGCGAAATGATTACGATATTCCTCATCAGCGGCTTGAATAACCCCCATATACCAGGGATAGAAATGGAACCTTTATCGTTTTTGACAGGACCGGGCGGAGCCAGGTATGCCAGCTAGTTTTCGATAAATTATTTAACTTTTCTTCACCTCCGCCCAAGTTTGTTGCAAGTTATACGGAAATCACATCTCTTCAATCGATCATTTCCTAGATTTTATCACAGACACGTAATAGACATCAGTGAGCGCGTTAATTAATTGTATATACATACAAGGTGTCCCAATAAATATGTGAACAAAAACGCATTCGGAAATGTTCTCGCAACAGTTATCAAAAATCTAAATAAACTAAACTGCTCTACAAACATCTGGTAAGCTATTTACTGTAAGCAAAAACTCATAGCTGTATTTCCAAAGTCGGTATCTCTTCTATTTTTGAATTCCTAGCTGTTTTGTATTGGCGAGATTATGCCTTAAGTTCTGCTTACAGTAATGAAGAGCGGTGGATGATTCGTTTTGTACTGCAAATCTAAGTTGAGGCCAGTCCTACAACGCTTCCAAATGTCAACCAGAGCAGACGAAGGTTATGCGATTAAACGTTGAGTTTCGCTTCATACGCAAATCTAAGTTAAACCGCGCACTATAGAAAGGTACCCAAAGATCGGAGAGAGACATCGAAGCAAGCGAGTTATTAACGATCAAATAGTTTCAAATAGTTTGCACATTTTTTTGGGACACCCTGTACAGGGTGTCCCAAAAAAATGTGCAAACTATTTGATCTTTAATAACTCGCTTGCTTCAATGTCTCTCTCCGATCTTTGGGTACCTTTCTATAGTGCGCGGTTTAACTTAGATTTGCGTATGAAGCGAAACTCCTATCTCTTTTCGCTACTGTATGATTACAGTAAGAACTTTCAGCATACAGCATTGTGAAATAAGCCGTTCGACAAAAAAATCTCAACAACTCTGGAAATTTGTGTAGCAGGGTTTTTACGCATGCTGATTGCATTGTGCATCCTTTTACAAATATTCTGAGCCTTTTCAGAGCTTCACATTTTTGAGGAACATTAGAAGAGCAGCTGCACTTTCTGAATTAACTAGGAAGTATGACCGTGATGTGCAAATTGCATATCTGTAATCAGTGACTCTAATTAGCCTCTTATCGTCAGGGCGAAGTGCGACTATTATGGCTCAAAACCCTTTCTAAAGTTTCTAGCGTAATACTACACTACGAAGGGAGTTGAAGTTTTACTACATACTGCAACTAAGTTGAAGCGTGCTCTACAGATTGGTGCGTAAAGATCGGCGAATGACATCAGCAAGCGAGATATCAACGATCAAACAGTGTGCACATTTTTTGGAACACCCCGTATATAGAACTCAAAACTTCTGAAGATCTTGGAACGAAATTGGCTAACTGGTAGTCTTTCTGTTGCCAGTTTCTTCAAGCTCAAATTACCACCTTGATCTCAACGCTAACTTCATTAACCCTTTATGAATTTAACTCCTAGTTCAACTCGTCCACTTATCCGTTCGTTATTACTGACATTTATCAACAAAATGCAAATTTACTCATTCTGCAAAAATGATGTAGATGCAGCTACTACCAGTTGACGGCAAGACAACCCGATGCTCTATTTGGTCAAAATGGAAGAGTTCCACACTTGAGAGGAACGCTTCAAGAAAAATTTTGAGAAAAGCGATGGTGAGAATACTGAAGATCTGTAGAAGCACAACGTGACGAGGAGCAATAGAAGATAATAAGATCGCTGCAGAAAAGATTAATTTCCTCTCATTTCTCAGGCTTACTTGCAAGCAGAGAATTCTTCGCGTTCTTTGCTCCATCAAGAAAGATAATTTTATAAAATCCGTGAAAAAACCAAGATTTTTTTCGGCTGCCAATTCAAAAAACTATAAAAGAACTTCCCAAAGCAGATTCAATGACTTGGTAAAAGAACCACATATTGGTAGAGTCCCTACAGAGCTTTCTATACTAGGATATTAAACACATTCTTCACATTTGTTCCCACTGGAAAAAGCAATTAGATGCTTGATTGGTACGCAACCTCGGCCAGTGTCATTTCCAGGTTAAGTTAGATGGGATACCGCTTGTTATTTCTGCAAAAAGACGTTACATTCATTTGGCTTTGTTGTGATTATGCCTCGCTTCAGATGAACAAAGTCTCATTCCTCAGGCTGAATCGATTCAGCACCACGACGCGCATCTTCTGTGATACAGAGAGCATCTGTTTGGGTACGGAGGGCAGCCAAATTTTGCAAATCTTTTCAAATTTTTGTTTACAATAAAAATTGCTTAGCTTCTTATTCGAAAATTTTGAAGAAAATGCTTTCAAAGAGTTCGAAGAATATGTACAATTACAGTGAAAATTGATACTTCAGATCATTTGTAGTATCTTCAGTTGTTAGAATAAGCTTTGGGTTTTCCAGAACCTTCGTATGAAAATATGCGAAAGCTACAAATGAGACTACAATTATGTCAAGAGCTTGCAAAAATTTGAACGTGTTATCCGGTAGCTATTGTGGTGTAGCGAAGGCTTTGCTTTCGTGCACACTATTCGTGCACACTAAAGACCCGCCCCCTCCCAAATTTCTGAAACTAATATATATCTTTATGTATTTAAAACTCGAACACTGTGCTTTTGTTGTTAAGATGTTTGTGGCTTATAGACTCCTTTATATGTGGACCGAAGGTATCGCCAAACGAAACAAGTAAACAAGTAAATATTCGAGGTTTGCAAGATACTGTACTCTCATACTTGCAAACTTTACTTCAGTGGCCGTATTCATCAACGTTATCCAGTGGGTTCCGCTCCCCAGTGGGTAAACTTACCAAGGGGTTCGCTTACCCAGTGGGTAAGCTTACCCATGATCGGTATTCACGAACGCCTCTGCCGCTGGGTTAGCTTACCCAGCAGCGTTGACGTCAGCAGGGTGCTCATTGACGTCTATTTAAAGCACGTACTGGCATCCTTGCTGTGCCCTTGCATCGTTTTTGTAGTTCTTCACAACTATTTGTGTGCAATATCTCTACTACATATTCACAAACGCCTCCGCTGCGTTATCGAACTCAGCAGTGGCCCTCGAAATTCTCATCAAAATTCTCGCGTAGGTTTGAGTCTTTTAGCATGCAAGTTAATAGTTTGATTCGACCGCGGGACTGAATCATTGTTTGAAGGCTTCCGTCTTTCTAAAATTGACATGATCTGGTACCATGCAAAATTCAGATTCGTGAAAGTGGAAGGGGATTGGTTTTTCGAGTTCAGACTTCGAAGATGTGGGAAACTTGTAATAACGTACATGGAATAAGGCGCCTAAAGCCTTACAGAATTACACATTTTTATTGCAGTCGTGATTCTGCAAGTGTTTCAAAGGGGCTCAAGCTTTCGGATGAAGGAGGGAAAAAAAGCATTTTGAACACTTAAAGTAGCCTAATCTATTTGAGTGCGAGAGAAACAGAACATTTTTTGCATGAATAGAGCACTAAATTTACAAGTGATTGACACACAGTTTCGTATACGATATTTTAGTTGCAGTAGTATTAGAAAATCTCTAAGGTGAGCTAGCATTGATGAACTCCATAGCAAAGAGTTTTTTGTTTGCAAAAATGTCAATTTTCACTTTGAAAAGGTCTTGAATTTTTCGGAGAATGGTGACGTTAATTACCCTAATTTCACGCGTACAAGGCGCGGGGGATTTTTTCTAAAATCCGCCAGCCCAAACACGCCACAACACTTCGCGACCAAAGAACCCTATACCGGGCTTCGCACTGCCTGAGAGAATTGAACGTTTAAGGTTCGCTTTTCGAAACACATTGAAGCAGTTGAGCGGCTTATTTGAAAAATCGAAAAAGGTGCGCCTTGTACGCGTGAAATTAGGGTAGCTTGAACCGAAAGTTCAGCCGCTTTTATTTTGAAAAATTCGTAACTGTTCCCTATGTGAACATAATTGCTTACAAAAAACTTCATCAGGAAGAAAAATTCATCTACTTTCTACAAACATCTTCGCAGCTCTTGATAGAAAGGGACTCTGCCGATTGAAATCTAGTAAATTAGTAAATTGATTCTCTGCTATGAAACCTTTTTTTGACGGTTTTATGAAAAAAGGCTTTGGTATCCAAGTAGGAACATTAGCATTTCTAGTATGACATACTACGGCCAGTAGCCATTGCTTCTTTCTGAAACTTCTACAGCGTTTGAAGAAAAGGCCACAATCCTTTGTTACCCATTGCGATTCTCGATGTGTGCTTAGGTAGGAAGTTATCCACGAAAAGTGGGTATCGAAACCCACGATTTCTGGGTAAGGAGTTTCTTGAATACCGGTATTGGGTAGGCTAACCCATCGAAGCTGTTCGTGAATACCGGTATGGCGGCATTTTGTGGGTTAGCCGACCCAGCGGTAGACTTAACCCACTGAGTTCGCTTACCCAGCAGCTTCGTGAATACCGGTTTCGTGGGTTGAGGCTACCCACAGGGTAGGATAACCTGCTGGGTTTCGTTGATGAATACGGCCACGGCAGGCTATTAAAAAAAGCGTGACCGAGTTTAGACGGCAGCTGCGCCACATAGCAACGACGATCCCGACCATGAAGAGCTTCATTTGGTGTTCACTCGGACGCGCTTCACGCACTTTTGCTTGCTGGAGTCCACTACGGGCGGTGCGCGTTGCATACGTTTGCGAACAGACGTCCACTGGCGCCCCCCCCCTAAAACGGGTCGCGAAATTTTTGAAACTTATACCTACATGGGTTATAAAAATGTGCAAATGACTAGTTATTTTTGTAAACAATTGAAATAATTTTTAAAATTGTTTAAAAATTAAAATCAGCCTTGTAAAAAAAATTTTTCGGGGGCGTGGCTGACGCCACCCACCTTCATTTGAAAAAATTTCTTCCGTGCCCCCCCTCCCGGACGGAAATCCTGGGACCGCCACTGCTTCACAGGTAGTATTTACATAAGTCTGGAAATCCGACTTAGGCATCTTCCCTGCGTGGTCCGTACAGTACGATGAGTAAAACGTAGATAGGCGATAGCTGAATTTTTGAAAGTTTCAAATTGTCTGTTTGAACCAACTATATCATCAGAGCTGGAGTCCAATTTAGTGTCATTGAGCAATTGCATCTCGTATTTAGACATTCAAAGATGACGATAATCCGAGACCGAAACAAATTATGAAAGTTGGGCTTGAGTGACTAATGAGGGCAGGTCAAGTAGTCTAATGAGGGAAGCTACCTAGTTTAGCTCGGCCTTTTGGCAACGGACCTATATCTTATATATAAAGCTGAATGTCTGTTTGTATGTATGTATGTCTGTATGTCTGTCTGTGTGTACGTATGTTCCGAATAGAAAATTCCATTTCTGAACCGATCCGGACCAAACTTGGCACACATACACATCGGGCCCCGGCGGGTGTCATAGGCCACTTTTCGTCATCGATCGATATCGATTTTATCGATTTTTATCGATTTTTTTGCTGAGTTCACCTACGGGGCTGGGAGCTTGCACAGGGGGATAATCGAGCATGGGGATTCCGAATACAATATTGGTTTTCAGGATTATCGATTACTTTTATCGATTTTATCGATTTTTTTGCAAAGTTTGAGCTACGGGGCTGGGAGTTGGCACAGGAGGGTAATCGAGCATGGGGATTCCGAATACAATATTGGTTTTCAGGATTATCAATTACTTTTATCGATTTTATCGATTTTTTTGCAAAGTTTGAGCTACGGGGCTGGGAATTGGCACAGGAGGGTAATCGAGCATGGGGATTCCGAATACAATATTGGTTTTCAGGATTATCAATTACTTTTATCGATTTTATGGATTTTTTTGCAAAGTTTGAGCTAGGGGGCTGAGAGTTGGCGCAGGGGGGTAATCGAGCATGCTGATCATCCCCAAGGAGGGTGATCAGCATGCTCGATTACACCCCTGTGCCAAATTTCAGTCCCCTAGCTCAAATTTTCAAAAAATCGATAAAATCGATAAAAGTAATGGACGATCTTGAAAACTAATATTGTGTTCGTAATCAGCATGCTCGATTACCCCCCTATGAAAATCCCAGCCTCGCATGTCAAAATTTACAAAAAATCGATAAAATCAATAAAAGTAATCGATAATTCTGAAAACTAATATTGTATTCGGAATCCGCATGCTCACTTCCCCCCCCTGTGCCAACTCCTAGCCCTGTAGGTGAACTCTGCAAAAAAGTCGATAAAAATCGGTAAAATCGACATCGATCGATAACGAAAAGTGGACTGTGACACCCGCCGGGGCCCGAAGTGTATGTGTGCCAAGTTTGGTCCGGATACGGCGGAGCCGGGTAAGCCAGCTAGTCTTATATATAAAGCTGAATGTCTGTTTGTATGTATGTATGTATGTCTGTATGTCTGTATGTACGTATGTTCCGAATAGAAAATTCCATTTCTGAACCGATCCGGACCAAACTTGGCACACATACACTTCGGGCCCCAGCGGGTGTCATAGGCTACTTTTCGTCATCGATCGATATCGATTTTATCGACTTTTATCGATTTTTTTGCAGGGTTCACCTACGGGGCTGGGAGCTTGCACAGGGGGGGGGGGTAATCGAGCATGGGGATTCCAAATACAATATTAGTTTTCGGGATTATCGATTACTTTTATCGATTTTTATCGATTTTTTTGCAAAGTTTGAGCTACGGGGCTGGGAGCTTGCACAGGGGGGGGGGGGGGTAATAGAGCATGGGGATTCCGAATACATAGTTTTCAGGGTTATCGATTAGTTTTATCGATTTTATCGATTTCTGCAAAGTTTGAGCTACGGGGCTGTGAGCTTGCACGGGGGGTAATCGAGCATGGGGATTCCAAATACAATATTAGTTTTCGGGATTATCGATTACTTTTATCGATTTTTATCGATTTTTTTGCAAAGTTTGAGCTACGGGGCTGGGAGTTTGCTAATTTAGTTTGCTAGTTTGGTATCAAGCATGCTGATTACGAGTTCGATATTAGTTTGGCGCTATTCGGCTAATCGGGCCCCAAAATTTTAAATTTTTTTGTCGTAGAGCTTGCTCAGATTCCTGTATAAGGGGGTTATCTTACATGCTGATTACGGATATCACACTTTCATCGCAGAAAGTCTCCCCATGTGGTTACGATAGGTGTGCGGTAGGAAGTAAAATCATGAATTCGGCTGGAGTTCGGTCCAGAGAACTTATTCGTCATGCTGATTACGAATTTCATACTCTCTCTGCATATTGGGACCTCTTCATAGAGTTAGGGTGGTTATATACGGTGTGGGGTCGAAAGCATAGATTTGCTTCAAACTTTGTCTAGGGTGGTCATTTTAGCGCGCTGAACATAAATATCATGTTGATTTCGCAGGATGGTGCATTTTCGTGGGTTACGGAGGGTGTAGATGGGTCGAAGTTCTAGATTTGCTCAAAACCTTACCTGTAACGGTTCACAAGTATACTGCTTATGAATATGAAACTTGCTCGCTGTCATAACGCATTAGTGAAGTTATGGTGAGTTGCAGGATTTGAATGGACAGGGCCAATTTAGATCCCAGATATTTATGAAATGGGGAAACGGTCGTTTTTCATGGCGGTCTCCAGCGCCACCTGATAAACTGTCCCAACGTGTAACGCACGCTGCAAATCTCCCTCCCCCTGATTTGCTTAGGCAAAAGCCGCTGAAGGATGTATCGCACGCGACAAACCTCCCTCCCCCTATTTCTGCTTAGGCAAAAACCGCCGAAGGATGTATCGCACGCGGCAGTGGTCCTATAAGAAAAGCATTGCGGTCGCGGGAAACTTTTGTACCACACGAATTGCCTTTATCGCGGGGATTGAGCACGATATTTTTTGAACAGCACTTTAGGTAATTCCTGCCAAGGTTTCAGGCTGGTTTATGATTTTTACCCGCTGCCACGCGATGACTATGATAGTGTCATCAGCGGCTCAAATAACCCCCATATACCGAGTTTGAGCAAGATCCGTCACAAAAACATTTTGGGGCCCGGATAGCTGAATAACGCCATCAATTTTTAGAATTATCCTTACTTTAATCGATTTTATTGTTTTTTTGTGCAAAGTTTGAGCTACGGGACTGGGGGGTTGGTGAGGAAGGTAGGTGAGCATACTGATTACTCACGCAGCGGGAATAGGAAATGTAGAAGTGGGCACAGGTAAAGTTGTACAGGGATAGAAATGGAACCTTTATCGTTTTTGACAGGGCCAGGCGGAGCCGGGTAAGCCAGCTAGTCTATTATACAAAATCAGATGCTGATTCCAGATAACTATTGATAATTGACGCGTACCACTCCGAAGCCAGTTGTGAGCTTCTTACTAGTCGGAATTGCTAGCATATTTGTAATCAGCGTTTGAAGCTGTTCCAGAACATGTACAGTGTACTTTCTAAAAGGCCGAGCTAAGTTAGAGCACCCCTTGTAAGTAAAACAGCATATATCGGATAATTACTAGCCGCATTATATTATCGCTTTCGTTTCATTGGATCAAGTTGGTTCATAAGTTTGTGCTGTTGCTTTGGACCAATGTGCAAACAACCCATGATAAAGAAAGTTAGCAGTTCATGTACCTTTTTATGCAGATTCTTTTCTTTTTAAGGAACTGACATTGTGAATAGCACATGGGTTCCCTTTGATTAATTTTCAAAAGAGATCCGTGTAATAATTTGAAATTCGCTAACAAATCGAATTTTACAAAAATGCGCTCTAGCTGCGGAATGTGGTGAACACCCGCGTTTTCATATACTTACTTTAGACACAGAGTTATAGCGCATTTTAGCACAAAATAAAAATAAAAATAAATAGAAGGAATGCCGAATGGCTTAAATTGTCAGATAGCCGATGATTCACATAAAACCGGTTGTGAAGTAGTCTACACCGCCTTCTAACACAATGCTGCCAACAGCAGCGCGATAACCATCTGCGACGACATCGCCATAATTCCAAAATTCCATACCCGAGTGCTCATTCTGAGTTTTCGCATTCCTCAAGTTCTGGAACTCAAAAAATGCCTTCGGTAGTGTTGCTACTCACGGCTTTTACGATAGTATTATTACTACTCACGGTTTTTACGTATGCGTTTCTGCTCAATTATGATGTGACAATGAGGTCAGTGATCGGCACTGCAGATGCACCCACAAGGTGATTAGCTACTGATACGTTTTTGTTATTCATTTTCCTTGTTTTGCTTTTTCTGTGTTCCGTACAAAATTTTGTGCCTATTTTTCCCAAGTAGTATTTCGTTCCTAAGTTTTGAATCTATTTGCAAATTTGAAAAATCTTTCTACTTTCATAAAGAAAAGGTTCTTTGAGAATGATAAATGAATAAATAATATCCTTTTTTAAATGATAGTAACAATTTGATCGTTGCGCTATGACCCCCATACTTTGCTTTTCACCTGATAAAATATACTGAGACTACTTAGTGGAAGGCTCGAAGGTAAGGATATTCTCAACAAACTTGTGCTCTCCATGGTAAGTACTATGTCTCTGCGGTACTTTTTCTCAGATTTTTGTTTTTTGGATCCATGAAATCATCACTACGCACTTCTGCTCTCTCCCTTCAGATTATATTGGGTTGATACACGAGCTGAATTTGGCATGTTCCAGCAAATTCATTGCTTGATTGGTTCTGGCAAAGATAATTCCATACAAGTACAGCAATAAATTTTCAGCCTTCTTTGAGTGTTAGCTATCGAGATATATTAAATCTAACGTAAAGCCCAAAAAGACGATTTTAAATTTTTGATCTACTCTAACTTTTCAATTTCATGCAAAACACGACAATGTTTATTTGAATAATTTAACAGTATATGCTTGACGAGAACTTCGCAGAGTTTTTCAAAGGTAATCTGATCTGTATGTTTCCAAAGTAAAAATCTCCCCAAACTTCATGTAGAACGAAACTTTTGCGAACATCTGATTACTTTCAGCTTGCTTTGCTCTATCAAACGATGTATTTTATACATTCTTGTATCTACCCTACCGCTTCCGATTGAGGGTCGAGTGGTAAGTTGCGGCACAACTTAACTTAGTAATGACCTTCTAGCTGATGAAATATAATATGGCATGTCGTAGTGCTGTCCAACAAGTATTTGAGAAGTCAGATATACTGCGAACGCATACAATATATGAGTTCCCTTACCTTCAATTATGAATTGCTGTTCAATTCTGCAAAGCTATATATTCTTATCTTTGATAAAAAATTTGTGTTCGCAATTTTGGGCAATTAAAAATTTTTTTTGATTATTCGAGAACTGCGCAGTCAGAACTGGTATGAAACAACAGGTGCGAAAAACTTTATGCATTCTCTTCAATCCGTCTGCCGAGTGTTTCATTCTGCACTCTATGCGGGTAAATGTTTTCAGATACATTAAAAAGGTGCAAGGACATATCCTTAGACAATTGCATCGGAAAGTTCGCGGCCTCGAAGTGGGTTATATGGCGTGCCGCGGCCCTTAAGATTCCAGCCGCGCACGCCGTGGCCCATGTAAATTTTACCGGGAACGCCGCGGCCAAAGTTGAAATTGGGAAGAGATTATCGGGAGAGTCGCGGCCCAATCACCTCATTCGGCGTGCCGCGGGCCTTATCAAAGACCGCCCTCCTTACACGCTGTAGGTTAAGGGCAACCCGCGTGAGGCTACCCCAAATATATGTGATGCTGGGTATCGCTTACCAGGTTTGGTCTTGTGTCGCAGTTGAGTCTTTATGCCTACGAAACAAAGTCCAACAGTCGGATGAGCACCATCGACGACACTATATGATGTCGACAGATGAGCCAACAAGTTGCTCAATTTGCATTCAAGTCGTTGTCATGAAAGATAGTCCAAAAGTTTTTCACTCCTTAGGCCCCACAAGCCTGCTAATCGGGTCAACCATCGGGCCCTTACAGGATGCGCCGCGGCTACTCATCGTGTTCAATATCGGTTTATACCGGGCAGCTCGCGGCATGGATGATTGGTGGCCGAGCAAGCCCCGCGAACTTCCCGATGCAGTTGCCTGAGTCATTTCCAGAATTTCCTACAAGATTCGGCTGCCCCCCCCCCTCTTTCCCCCTTCCAGAAAATGATGAACGTGCACAGAAGCACTCCGCGCAGAAAAACTTGCCGAATATTTTAGATGACTGATCACCTCACGTTTGCAGAAAAATGTAAGAAGAAAATGAAGTCTAAAGCAGCCGCTACACTCCATCGAGAAAGTTACCATTTCGATCGGTATGCATTAAACACATGCAACGTTCTCTGATCCTCTCCACAGACGTTGGCGATCGTTGGTAGCTATTCGGTCGCCCGTCGCCAATGGTGGCAGCTTTACATAAATATCGATTGTTATGGGATCGATAGGCTGTTTAATATACAGGGTGTCCCAAAAGTATGTATCGAACGTTTGATCGTTAATAACTCTCTTCCCAAGAAGTCTTTTGCCTTGCTTTAGGTACCGTTTTGTAGAGCTGGCTTCAACTTAGATTTGCACTATAGAACGAATCATTCATCTCTCTTCATTACTGTAGGATTACGGTAGAAACTTGAAACATATGGTGTTAATGTGAAAAAAGCTGCCGTTTCAAAATTTTTCAAAAAATCGTGAAAACTTGTGTAATAGGGTTTTTATGGACGCTGAGTTCAATAATTAACTATTCACAAGATTACGAAGCTTTCTAAACGGTGCAATCCCACTTTTTAGGAACATTGAAGAAATGGCCGCTACTTCTTACCTGGCATAACTCTTCAATGAAGCATCATAATAAGTTGGGAACTTTACAGTTATAATCAGCAACTCTAATTAGCCTAGTGTAAAAGTTTTAAGGCTGTTTTGTTTCTTTTCTGGGGCAAAATATGGCCTTTCATTGCTTAAAACCCTCCTTGAAGTTTCTACCGTAATCCTACAGTAATGAAGAGAAATGAGTGATTCGTTCTATACTGCAAATCTAAGTTGAAGCCAGCTCTACAAAACGGTACCTAAAGCAAGGCAAAAGACTTCTTGGGAAGAGAGTTATTAACGATCAAACGTTCGATACATACTTCTGGGACACCCTGTATATGCAACCAACCGTGCGTCTGAAATTGGTGAGCGTAAGTCGCCGACCTGACGACTTTCGATTGCCAACATCGACGACTGGCGATCGGCAGTCGTTGTGTGGAGATGACTTTTTTTTTTGCAATATTTTGTACCCTGTCTAAAGTACATAAATACTTCTAGAGCTTCTTTTGCTCCAAAGAAACGCTTTCTTCATTTCCTCAATCTAAAGATAATTTAGCGAAACTTCTGGCTTTTCAGACCAGAAATTGGAAAAGACAGAAAATCAGTGTTTGACACGTTTTCTCCTTTCCTGTTTTTCATTGATTAATTTATCCAAAAATTGCTGACAAACGAAAAAGCAAGTTGTACTTGCGTAATCTCTTGCTGATTACCTATCACCTATTTCCATTTTAAAAGGCAAAACCGTGCTTTTTCGCAAAAAACATTCCTCTTTATGAGACGAATGTACCAAAACTAGCAAATTTTTTACCAGTAGTAGTACCCAACTAGTAGTAACGAAACTGTAGATTTTTTGAGTAGAATATTCGATAATTTTAAAAACATAGACCACACTTTCTGCCATCATGGACTACCCGTCTACCATCCTTTCTAAACGATATCAGATATCTTCGACGCTGAAGGGACCTCAAAAGAGAGGCTTCCAAGTGCCACTGGAGTACCCAGGATCTCCGTTCGCGAGTGCTACAAAATTTTTTTGGATAGATTCCGTTTTTTGGACGCACTCAAAGTATTTAGTATGCTCGCCAAAATTTTCACGGGTCCATAATTTCAGAGGAGGCGTGCACGGCCGTAAATTATTGAGTTATTTTGAAAATTATTTTAAATTTGTGATTGTGATTTCGTGCCAGAGAGGTTTTTATGGTGGACCTTCATTGCCTAATGTTTCGACAAGTATCCAGTAAAGGTCCACCCGTAAAATCCTCTCTGGCACAAAAATCGTAACGTCAACTAATGTCGAGGTTTAAAGAAGCACATGGAAACTATTTCAACTTTTTACAAGTATAAGCAAGTCTTTTTGACTCATGTAAGCAACCCCCTCAACCCCGCCTCCCTTCGTACACTATTCCAAGCGGAATTATTTTTCTTTCTTTCATCGAATCTTTTATTTTTGCATAACATTGGTACCTACAGGCGCACACGCTGCGCGCGCTGAGCGTTTTGCTTCTTCTTTGCTCTTTATCAAATGGAAGCGTTGCACACGAAGAGATGGGAGTACAGTATAGCGAAAGTAGCATCCCTTCGACATTTCTGACAAGAGAGGGTCGCGAAGTCGAAGTGACCGATAACCGCAAGATGCATATTGTCACGAAGAGATTGAAGCGCTGATTTCAAATCTGCCTTATATGTTAGGTTGCTGCACAAGTTCAATCCGATTAGAATTTTTTGAGTTCAAAACGTCGTAACTTCTTTCAAAGTCAACTTTTTTCCAAGATCTTAGTTTCTATGTGTTGAGCACTTCCCTGGCTATGAAACTCATATTGAAACCTACCCAAATCCTTGTTAAGAAAATAGCAAGAATGCAAAAAATTCATAGCGTTTTTATTCAAACCTGTCTTTTTTGACATGGCAAGGCTCCCTTATGAAAATTGATAAACGTCTTATCAAAAGATGGATAGATAGAGAAATTTTCGAGATTATTATGCAACATAAAAGAGCCCATAGGATCTGCGTTGCCAAAAGGTTTTTTTGGCCGGGGAAAAAGGAAGCCACTTTTTGACCTCGCTTCAGCACATGTGTGCATGCCTATTTACGAAGTTGAAAATTTTACAACTGACGTGAGCGCCGAAAAGGAACTGGTGGATGGGCCCTGCTAGCTCTTGCTTTGCCCTACTACCTCCAACTTTGACCTTATCGATTACTTGCAGAAAGTTATTGCTTGTAAAACATTTATACAAAAAATTAATGTTCGACGATAAATTTTACCAGCAAGACGTTTTCTTCATGGAGCCGAACTTCTGCATATACTAGCCTTCTACACCCTTGATTCGCAGCCAATGAAAGAACTTGACTTGAGGGGCTCATTGTGGAGATTTTCTCGCAAGAAAATATTTCTAGGGTGAGAACGCATTTCGAGCACTCAGAGATTTTAGGCCTGAAATCTCTTTACACTAAAAAATTTACTAAAATTCGATATGCTTAAAAAGAGCAAAAAGAGTGCTTTTTAAAGATACCAACAATACCGCGTTAGAGATGAAATTCTCTTACAAGGAGGGGATACATAGTCGAAACACCAATCCAGATGAGACACGCATCATCTTAAAGCGCTTAGAACGCTGATTCCAAATCTGCAGTTTCTAGCTGCGGAGCGGTTTTCTAGAGGGGGTTATGAAGGGTGTTCCCCCCTCTGGGGTTTAGGCGCCCTCCAGCGGTCTCCCCTTATCTGTAAGCACTGTAGAGGAGTATCAGTTGATGGCGACTGACCTAATGGTAAGTAACTTGAATGATTACTGTAAAGATTATAATACTCATATTACTTTGGTTTTTTCAACACTTCTTACTTCGATAAGTACCAATATCATCAGAAGTTTCATGCTTTAGGGCTTTAAAGCCATTTAGAAGTTCAATTTAGCATGCAAAGGCGAATAAAACCTTGACACTCTCTTTATCAAGCACGTCACTAGGTCACCACTAGGTCAGTTGCCACCAGCTGGTATCCTCTACAGTGCTCATAGGTAGGGGAGACCTGGTGGAGGGCACCCCAACCCCAGAGGAAACATAACTCCCTCTACAAAACCGCTCCGCAGCTAGAAACTGCAGATTTGGAATCAGCGTTTCAAGCGCTTTAAGATAATATATGTCTCATCTGGATTGGTGCCTTCGACTAAGTATCCTTTCCTTGTTAGAACAGCTGCTTCAAACATAAGGCAAAAAAATCGGACAGAACTTATGCAGCAACCTAATATATGCAGAAACTTTATGGAAAGGAAGTCATGGACTATAATAGTTTGTAAGAATGAGAGTAGGGAAAATTATCAACACCTATGCATTCTGGACTCAATCCTACTTGGAACAGCTTATCTATGCGCAATGTGATATTGTCCCTTTTTACATGCCACCCTGTAGCACATGAAGCAATTTGGACCAATTCCATTATCTGCAATGGCTCAAAGCATGCAAATATAATGATATAAATGCACATTCCTTTCTTCCCAAAAGCGTTCTGCAGATATGGAAGGCAGATTGAAATTAGCGCTCTAAGCTCCTTGTAGCTCTGTAGCTCCTTCGTGGTAATCTGCCACTTCAATTTGCATGAGAGGTTTTCATATGGTAAACAATTTTTCCTAGTTCACACATTCCAGATTCAACACTGTTGCGAGTTTGAAGATTACCATCATAAGTGATTGGTGGTTGGAACCAGGAAAGCAAAGCAAGCCAAACCCGGAATAAATCTTTTTTCATAAACAGGCTCTTTGAATTCGTAAGCTTAGAGACAAACACATCTGCATGGACGAAGTTTTCTTGCCTTTTGAACGCCGTTCACAACGAGGAGCATTCATACTCTACTGGAACATTTTTATTACGTGCGAGAAGTTCACAAAATGTTTGTTAGGTATTACTTTGTCGCGGATTGGGCCCCCAGCTCCCCACGTCAGTGGATACGGCTCACCTGCATTGGCGTATAAGAGCCGAGGACCCTCTCCGTGAAAGGGTTCACGTCACTTGGAGCGGTAGCTAGCCTGCACTGAATGCTATTGTGCCTGCCACACGGCATGACGCCTGACTCTTAGGGGCCCTGAGCTACCAGCTCATCTAGCACTAAATGTAGCCTGGGGCGTTGACTCCATTCTCACTACTGACACTTGGGGGTGGCCATGGCACTAGCGCGCATCTTGCCAGCCTTCTAACAGATGTAACCTTCTAGGCTATATATGATAATAGCAATACACAACACGATATTAATCGGGGCTGCAGCCGAGCTGCAGCTTACCGCATCAATCAATACCACAAGCTATCAACTACCCACCATTTATCCTTAACACAGTCCCTACACTCAAACACAAGGGAATGAAAACAACCAGCCAGCTGTTAGAAACCTAGGGGCCAGCAATATCGGAAACCCCCGTGTGCCAGGCGCGAGCGCGCACGGAGTTACCTCGACTGCGGGGTTGCCTTTCCTCCATGGCGTAGATGTAGATGACGCGTGAGTTGGGGAAGGCGCTGTATCGATCGATGGCTTGAGACGAAATTGAAACCCGACCGCTCACGATGGCGACAGCAGTGAAGACTGACTACATGACTTATTTGAACGCTGCGCAGGTGAGAGAGGTGAGAGGCGGGACAACGCGAGGATGGCGTTTTGGGACACTTCGCGACGCGACGGCGGCCTCCTTTAAAGGAAGTCGCGAATCCGCGACACTCCGGGCAACGAAAAAGAAAGGGTCCGAGGTAGTTTCCGATCTGCCATGTCACCTACGACCCTACGAGTCAAACATACACGCAACCTACGAGTCAAAATCCCTAAGTTTAACGCGGGACCTACTGCCTGTCGTGGTAACAACCGGTTGTCTTCGGAGGTAAGCGTGAAGAGACGTCGGGGGCGCTACACTGGATAATGGCGGGCTTCGGCAGTTGTGGAGACGATTGTTGCATTGAACGGAAGTTGAGGCGACCATTGACTCGACAGTTGCGGCATCGACAGCTTGAACGGCGACCATGGAACTCGGCTTGAACGTGGTATTCGGCTTGACGTTGACGTTGACAGCGGCTCGACATTGGTGACGTTGAAGTGGCGACGAGGGCAGAAGATGCTAATTTGCCTACTGGCGCGGTTTTTCACGCCTGGAGATCAATTCAAAGCGAGGGGGAGATTTTACCTCGCATCACAAGACCCCTGGAACAAGTCAAATGTGAAAGAGAGGGCATCCCCAAAACTCAAAAATAACACGGTCTCCCACCTGACCCCCAAAAACTCGATAGTTGGGAAGTAGACATTTGGGACGCACGCAAACTGTGGGCTACCCTAAAATAGGGTCAGCAACAAAAAATCAGGCGAGCTTAAGGCCCGCCACAAACCACGAATCAAAGAAAAAGTAAAAAGGGAATAAGAAAGGGTATGAATAAAAAAAATAAACTAAATCAAACATACCCAAAAAGTCGTAGTTGAAGTTAACGGCAAGTGGGAAACACGCAAGTCGGGAACTTCTTTATCCTTCATCCAAAAATTCGATCGTTGGGGCTATCGTAACACTCGAACTCGAAAGTTGGGGGATCGTTATCTTCAGCCTAAGCAAAGCGCATTAATAAGGAAATGAAAGTTGTGGGGTGAGCGCGAAGCTTCACCAAGCTGTATGTAGCTTCACCAGCTTCGCGAAGCTACATACATGGGCAGAACGGGTCAATTTCAAAAACCATTCTGCGCTCTTGAAGTCAACTTGCAACTTAGGCCATTGTAGCGAATCGTCACACCTAATACGGTAAAATTGCCTCGGAAAACAAAGAATTTCTATCAAAAGCCAGAGCGAGAAACGCCTTGGGCCATAGCTTGCGCTACGCTGCGAAAGTACCTACGGGAAGCTGTTTAAGACATGCGCTATATAATTAAAACGACAAACCTTTTTTTGGAAAAGCCGAGTGTGAAAGCAATATCCAAAGAATAGAGAGTCGCTCATATTTCTGCCAACTGCAGGATAATCAGTTTTTGATAGCGACTGCAACTAGTGCGCGTGAGGGCTTAGTAGTCCCTGACTCAGGCAAATTGGTATAAATGTTTTAGTCGAGCTAGTCTCATGCCATTTACCCGCGCAGGAACACACCAATTCCGGCTTACGCTATTGGTGACACGGGTAGCGCAAGCCAGCTTCTTATCCAAGGAGCCGCTTCGCACGGGCTTCTATACCGATAGTCTCAACGCATCGCGGCAGCAAGAATACCAACTGATCCTTACCGGAAACTTGCACTAACGCAAAGAGCAACGGACCCTTTCCTTCACCATCACATGGAAGGTTCTACAAGACCCGTGGTCTCTTGGGAGATACCGAAACCTCAAAAACATTCATGTTTATGCTATTTGCCGAGCAGGTTATGCAGTGTCTACAAAAACATTGCATAATCGAACAACATGAACTTCAAAATTCTGACCATAGAGGATATTATGCAGATGGTGCTTGGAAAAAATTTAGGGAGCAAAAAAATATGGTTGCGAATAAAGACGTCAGATCAATTCAAATTGAAATATTCATGCCTCGGGCAGAGCCTCGTTATTCCATTTCAAGATTAATTCAAAAGTTTTGGCAAACAGAAAATTTAAAATTTCAGTGATTGTTTTGTTAATTTGAAAGTTTGAAATTCAAAGAAATTGTCGCGTTGAAACAAGAACCAGCTTTTTGGTGCCTCTGCTAAATGGTTTACATCTGCACTCGTGACACAATTTCAGGTGTAAAGCAACCAAAATTCATGCTGGATTTTGTTTTTCTTACAGTCCACCATCTGTCAGCGATGTCTCTGAGCCAGTGCAATACTGTAGTGAAGAAACGCGCGAGGAAATATTTTATCCGAAAGCGAGAGCATGCACGGAAGCACGAGTTCCATGCCCATATCAGGAAAATATTGAAGGTACGCCAATTAGTGCAAAATACAAGTATATGGGCTAAGTTAATCATTGCAAAACAACTTGTACAAACTGGGAAGCGTGCAAGTGGTACCCAGGCAGCTTAGTTCTACCACAGCCAGCCGCTGGAGCTGCCGGCAAGGCCGCCGTAGATACAGTGATTACCCTCGTCGTCTAAAACTCTTCCGCCGTGCCTTGTCGCGCTGAGGTTAGATGTCAGCCTCAGGGAAAGGTGTTATCCTCGATTTCTATATCATTTTGAACACCGAAGGATTTATGTCTCATTGGAAACCATGCAATCGAATATAAAATACCAAAACTTTCTAAAATCTAGGCAAAAATAAATAAATAGGACATCGTAGTTATTCTGTCACAAGTTTTGACACCAACATACAGAAAATGCTTGTTGACGCTGTAGTTGCAATGAGTTTAATCTTTTTTGATAAATTTTTTGAAATCAAAGATAGCTCTTTTCAATTTCGGATTATGTTTTAATTTGCCATGAATTCCAAGTTTCAAGTTTTTCATTACAAATTTTTCATTTTCTCAAAATACCTGAAGTAGTGGTAAATTTCCCACTTAAAGGCAGTAGATCGGCAGAATGAGACCCGTGACAAAACAAGGTCACAGAGTAGGAGCCCCCATATGGAATGAGACCCGTGACAAAACAAGGTCACAGAGTAGGAGCCCCCATATGGAACTTATCGGCCAAAGTCTGATCCTTCTCTGCCACTTCTAACCCCCGAAATTTCAAAGCGAAAGCAGCGCTCATCTCCTGTCCTCTCCGAACCCGCCCACCCCATGGACGAGTGACTTCCGCGGTCAGAGCGCCAGCCGCAATGCTATAAGCATGAGGTCCCGCAACGACTCTGTGTCTTCGCCATGATGGTCTTCGCGTTCACTCGTCCATGGGGTGGGCGGGTTCGGAGAGGACAGGAGTTGAGCGCTGCTTTCGCTTTGAAATTTCGGGGGTTAGAAGTGGCAGAGAAAGATCGAACTTTGGCCTATAGGTTCCATTATGGGGGCTCCTACCCTATGACCTTGCTTTGCCACAGGTCTCATTCTGCCGACCTACCGCCTTTAAGCTTGAGACTGAGGCTCTTGTTGGCAACTGTGTAGATCCGAATAAGTCATTTTGATTTTTTTGTGATCTACGCTGTTCATATAGAGGAAAGCGGTTACCAAGTCATTATAATCACTTGTAAGATGAAAACGAAAAGAATTCCATTTAGAATTCATTCTCACTTTTTTGTCATTGACTTACTCAATTTCGTTGACCTACTTTGGATTATTTAACGCTCAAAGTCACTAGGTCATGATGACAGACTTTTTTCTATTATATCCATAATTCACCTCTGCTTCGTAGAGGTTCGCACTGGCTTCTCTAACATCTGTGTGCCTTCCTCTTGCTCGCATGATGTTGGCTCTGGAAGTCACCGTGCTATGCTGACCATCATGAACGAATTGTAAACAACTACGCATTTCACGTGTGAGCGGTAAATTTTGTGAAGAGAAAATTCTTGTGCAGAAGATTAAAAGAGATTTCTGTTAGCTTCTGAAGTTATTATGATAGTTTCCCGGTAGTTTCCATGAAGGACAGTCACTTCACTTCACCCACATTTCTGAGCAAAAATCTTCGCAAACAATTAGGTGAAACCGTGACAAATTGACAATCTATGCGATTATTCCTTTTTCGCACAATTTTTGCGTGAAAACAGACATTTTCCCTTTTTGGGTTTAAGCCCATGGTCCTGCGCATTTATTGTTAAGTAAATCCACAGCTTCGCAAAAAGTACAATCCCCGACCCGCACTGGTGGTCAAAAGTTGCGTGGACCCGTTTGACGCGCAGTTTTCAACGGTTCCATTCAGCCGATCGGCTTGTGCTTTTGCACTTTTACCTACATGCTAAAAAGGTGCTATGGCCAAAATTTCAGCTCAAGATCTTGGCTACAACTCGCTCCATGAATTTCGTGACGGGCAGACATAAACACACACACACAGACAAACAGACAAACAGATAGACACACGCTTTGTTATAAGTCATGATATTTTTCTGTAATTGTTTTTATTCTCCAACTTTAATAACGAGAAAAAGAAAAGATGTGACTGGAGATTTTTTGACTTTTTCCGCTCTGGTTATTGCAGTCAAAGTGTTTTGATTTTGTGCCCATTTTTCTTTGAAAGAACACTTCTCATAGCTTTGTTATTTGCATGGTTCTCGAGAAATCATGAATTTTTTGCTGTTTAAAATTATAGATATCGAAAAATAGGTGATATTCCTGAGGCTGATTTCGCTCCTCAGCGAAACGAGGTGCGAAGACATTTTGCAATTTAGACGATGAGCCAGCGTAATTACTGTACCATCTGCAGCGGTTTTGCCGCCAAATCCGGCTGCTGGCTGCGGTAGCAGTCGGCTGCCCGGTACCGCTTGCTACGCACCCGCATCAACTGTGTGTCAAATCCAGGTTGGTCTTGGCAGGCTACGATGATACAGCTACAGTCGAGTAGATTTTCCGCTCAATATAGTGTGCCTGCAGAGAAGGTGAAATGCGGTAAAATTTGCGCGTGAGGAATGAGCTTCGACTGTGACGCCGGCCAACTGCGCGCGCAAAATACCGGCAGCGCTGGCGCAGCTACCTGTTCACGAGCAAATTTTACCGCATTTCATAAACTGTGCAAGCACACTATATTAAACGGAAAATCTACTCGATTGTACACCATTAAATGCACCGGTCATGGAAGATTTAATAAACACTCATTAGGGATTGCATTAATTTATAGGTACCGTTGTAAGATACTGTGCTTGCGAAACCATGAGTTGGGAGATGCCGGATACAACCAACTGCACACATAAATGGGTATCCGACTTGAAATCGGCAATCGAACGAGGAGGCGCGGCAGAGCAAATCAGCAAAAAAATGGCATCTGATTTAGAGTGAGCCTTCTGTGTCGCTTTGCTTGAGGAAAACCGCATCAAATTTTTAGATATACATTGTCACGTCAATTGTATGGGGGAGATATTACCGGAAGTTTGCAGTTGTCTAATGATCTGCCTGACTTGGCACGAAGTCAATTTGACAATGTGAAGGATATATATGAACGTGAAGCTAGAGCGACAAACTTTACTGAGGCAGCTCCCTTCCTATTACCAAATGATGTTGAAACGAATTCATAATCTTTCCAGTCGTTCGGTCTATACGGTAATTATCTGCTTTCGGAACAAGCGCTTAAGGTATGGGAGGAGCTAACACCATCGCTTCGTGAGGAATACGCTGATATGTTGGCGTTTTCGTTAAAGCAAAGCGTTTTTTCGCTGGGAAATTATATTCTGAATCCGGAGAAGAAGCTGCAGTATGATAACTGGGGTGAGTGCGGAGATTGGAGGTCAATATTTTCCTCAAGCTCATCGTTCAGCTTAAGAGAGATTTAAAGTGTACGCTGATTCGTCCTAGAACAGAGAGTAAAGAAGATATCGTAAAACAAGCTGTTACCACAGCGAATCTCTCATGTCAGGCACGATTACTTGCTCCAGAGGCAGGTTGACAGACGATGACATGCATAAACGCGTCCCCTCACAAAACGCAAACTCTAAGCGCATTGCTCAAACAAACAGATGGCTTGACTACAGCACAAACACAAAAATGAAGCAACATGTTGTCTTAAAAAAGGTTCTCAGACAACAGGTTGTCTTAAAAAATCTTACTTTGGTCATTATTAGGTCTCTTGCTCATGTCTTTCGCCCCTGTTGAGGTATCGTTCTGCAAAGCTGGCGGCGTCAGTTCAAATTTGTCCTGTGGAGCAGATAATTGATTCTTCTCCAGTGGTGTAGGGTTCTGAAGAGTGTTTCAAATCATTAAAAGCCATGCTTTACCTCTCCAAAAAGCTAAATAAACTAAAAGCTTTTGTGAGCTAAGGAGTCGCTGACTTCAATGAAATTCGCACTTTTCCATATCTTATTCTACGAGTTACCTATGCCAGATACATCGTAATAACCGCTTCTCGATGCCCCGCAAAAATCTATCAGGTCGTTTTATAAGTTCGTAGAGTTTATATAAATTAACGAAATGACAGAATTTTAGCAAAATTCAATCAACAGTGTTATGTTCCGTTATTGCGCACAACCTTCTACCACCATGCGTCAGTTTTTCAGGTTTGATTTCCAAAATCCAGCGGGTTTGGTCTCAAAAAAGTCGTTTAACCAGCACCTAAGATCGTCTTCTAAGTCAAAACAGACGCCGTTTATATGATGTGTGATAGACTGGAGGAGACGACCAGCATCTAATAGAATGGTATTGCGAGAGCGGCCATGGGCAAGGAGTTGGTGAAGGAGTTACTAACGATCCAAACGAACATTTTTGGTTCAATTTCTCTTGTGAATATCAAGTGTGATGTTATCATACAAAAAATGTAGAAACTCGAGTAACGCAATACCTTTTTTCTTAAATCAATCGTCTTCAGATACGCCACCATGAAGGCTGGTTTTTTTATGAGGCATATATATCTACGATAAATACGATATCTATCTATCTCTATATTCGAATAATTTTGAAAATTTTTTACCGGTGCGATCAGTAGTTTTTCTTCTTGAGAAGAGACCGCTACAAAGCAATTTTTCACGTAGTATGAGCACTAAACCAAGTTTCATCAGATGTTGAGCTTAGCAAAGGTAGTTGCCTCCTCACTTCGTATGCATTGGCAATTTTCTGTCTTTCATTTACTGAAAGTTGTCTGCTTTCATTTATTCAAGCTTTAGACGACGCTCTCCTCAACCTGCTCTTTAGTCCTTTAAGGCCTGATTTTTCCCAATACGGATGAGAACTACTTACCTATAGTATGATTAGAAAACATCTGAATAACAACCGAAATTTGGAACTTTTTTGACAGCAAAACGTTCCCAATTTTCTGTTTTCGCCCACAAAGGTGGAACCGCAAACTCATAGTAGCTGTTTTCTCATTAGCAGAACCATTCTTCGCAATTCCTGATAGTATTAGGTTGGCTCGAAAGTTCTGGGACATTTCCAGACGAGACCTGCTGTTTTTCTAAACTTGATGCATATACATCCGATAGAGGTACCATTCGATAGTGCAAAGCAAGCTCTACAAGATGGAATGCAAAACTTCGCACTAGCTTTGACCCACCGTAAATTTGCACCCAAAATCTGAGTCGTACTGAAATTCAAAAAATCGCGAAAAATTTATATCTTTGTTCGAACAAACCCTACGGATTTTCAACTTGCTCACAAAAATTGCACACCATATTAGACACTCATCTGTATCGTTCCTGTTTTTTTCCTTATCTGGAACTCGAGAAAACGAAAATTTTCAAGATTTAACGGAACGAATGAAGATAAACAGAGACTTCAAAATGTATCCGATGCAGAATTTCTTCCTCTTTCCAGCTGCTAAACTCACATTGTGTTTCGTTGCGAAAGTGACGAGATATTTGCTGCAAATTACAACAACTCGTTTTTACCATGTCAAATGTCCAACTTTCGCTAACTTTCAAAATTTTTGCATGAGACTTTCGAAGGAGCCCTGATAGCCAGCAGATAGGGCTAACCTTTTGCCAACAGAAGCAATTTTTTGTAGCCCTACAGCTTGTCTTTCAGAATTTCTAATTTCTATTTCTAATTATTTTTTGAAGTGACCAAATTATACATTCGGCCTATTTTGATCTCGTAGGACATAAAATGCTAAACACTTCAGTCACCATTCGATGCAGATTCTTCTCCTCTTTCTAATACTTGTCTTTTTTCGCCGAGACAGGAGAAATTTGTGGGGAAAATCGCAGTATTTCTCAATTTCAGGAGTGCGCACAGGCGTAACCTATGTTTCAAAATCTTCAAAATTTTAAGCGAAAATCGCTCATTTAGTTTGTAATGGTAGCGATAGTAATAATCATGTGCTGAAACCTCAGTTTTCTGTAGGTTTTGCAGTGTTTGGTGCAACAACAGGTTATGCAATTTTTTCAAAACGCAAGACTCTTAAAAAATTACTTAGCAAAAATCTGGAAAAACAGCTGATAAAAAGAAAAAATTGCATAAGTTGGCAAAAGCTTAGCCCTATCTGCTGGCTATCAGGGCTCCTTCGAAAGTCTCATACAAAATTTTTGAATATTAGCGAAAGTTGGACATGGTAAAAACGAGTGGTTGTAATTTGCAGCAAATATCTCGTCACTTTCGCAACGAAACACAATGGGAGTTTAACAGCTGGAAAGAGGAAGAAATTCTGTATCGGATACATTTTGAAGTCTCTGTTTATCTTCATTCTAGCGTGATTGCCGATGGATTGAAAAAACTGACAAAACTTTTGCACCGATCTAATACAATCACTTAGAAGTATAACCTCAAATTTTTAGCTTTCCGTTAGCCCTAGTTGTCGAGAAGTATTGATTTTAGCATGGAACACTCAAGTGGGGAAAGTTCAATTCGGTAGTTTTCGGGAACTAGGGCCTGTAGAAAGCTGAAAATTCAAGGTTCTACTTCTATAGGCTTGTATTATACAATCACATGAGTGGGAACAACGTAGCTTCGTTTATGTATAAGCAGGAAAACTTTCCTTTTCTCGATCTCCAGATGGGGAAAAATTCCAGGAACGGTACATATGCATCTCTAATGTAGTGTGCAATAATGAATATCATATTGTGAACAAGTTGGAGATCCGTAAATTTGTTTGAACAAAGATATAAATTTTTTGCGATTTTTTGAATTTCAGTACGACTCAGATTCTGGATACAAACTTACGGTGGGTTGAAGATGGTGCGAACTTTTGCATGCTTTCTTATAGAGCTTGCTTTGTTCTATCGAACGGTCCTCTATCGGATGTGTATGCATTAAGTTTCGAGAAATAGCAGATCTCATCTGAAAATGTCCCAGAACTTTTGAGCCAACCTAATAGTATGACTGTATTTCAACCATCTAAGAGAATAACTGACATTTTTTTAGCAGATGCTGCGACAGACAGCCATTTTTGTTTTTTGTTACTCTCTTGCACGATGAAATGGGGGGGGGGCTGCAGCCCACTAAAGGCGAAGTTCATTTGAAGCTAGCTGTGGCACTAATCAATACTGTGCCAGTATTATCGCTCTCTAAATCAATGGTGGCAACTGCCACCACCGAGTCCTAAAGGGTTTAACTACAACGGTGCTTTATGTCCCCTCATTTGGAGTTTTCCAGGATCTAACGAAATAGTGATCTCATTATTGACAGAGGGACAAGAATAGGATTAAATTTGCAAAAATTAGCCAGTAAGATTTTCGGAAGTGAAACGAGATTTCATTTTTGGAAAGGCGAGAAGACGACTTGTGCCGTGCGCTTTGGTAGAAGCTGCAGCATTATCTGGCCACTCTTATATAAACCTTCGTTAGCTTTGTCGAACGGACAATGTTGAGGCAAGTAGAGGGAAGCGTGAAGGATCTGGTTTCTGACAGTTGATAATCAAGGAGGTTGCGGAGGGAGATTTGTGAAAAAATTCCTGTTAAACCATTTCCAGCCATGGAGGTTGATTTTCTTCAATGGGAGCAGAAGTCACGAAAGGACTCTACAGACTTGGCGGCAGATATCACTTCCTTAGGTCCTGCCAAAGAAAAAGCTGTACCATTGTCGCCTGATGATCAGTTTGAACTTACTGGAAACAGGTAATCTGGATTGCGATTCATGAGGTGTACGTATTTTGACTTGTGATTAAGCACAACAGCTACACATTTTCGCCCTCCTACAGTGCAGTTTAGCGGACTTTCTAAGTCGCCAATTATCGAACTACCACCATTGAGCATTTCAGGTAAGAAGTACTCATTAACTTGTTCATAGAAAATCGTCATCTTCAGATAACACAGAGTCGTCTGCAAACGAATCATCAGCACCCAGTTCTGCAGTTTTCCTTTTAGGATCGGTAGACAGTTTGTAATTTTCTAAATCGAAGTCATACAGAAAAAGTAAAGAAAATGCATTTCACTATGGCATGCGGTTCAAATTATCATCGTAGGTTTGGTTGCATCTTCCTCTAATTTTAAAACAACATTGCAGATATGTACATTGTTAGATGCCAAATAAGTGGAAGTGAACCAAATTCACGTTAGATATTTGAAAACTGATTCTTGCATAACAAGTGTCGTTTAATTCTTGGCGACAGAAGCATATCATTTTTCAGCAACCTGGCGCAGCATCTTCGACTCGCCTACGTCTAAACTACCTCGTTTTCGCAAACCTCGGTCAACTAATTCATGTTGAACCAGTTCATGAGGATAATCATGAGGATAACGTCACAGTGGTGAACAGTCACATCGCTTGCGTTTACGTTGGTGATGGCACCAAGAGTATAGAGTAAAATCAATCAACATGCGAAAGGCTATCCTGTTTGTGTCGTTTCAGCCTTCCGGATGATCAGCCAATCACTTTGACTTTCTTTCACCTGAATCAATTTTTTGTAAATCCAAGCTGCGTATCTGTGGACTTTGATAAGAGGTAATTAGGAGATTCCACTTGTTCGGTTTGAATTGTTGTCTAGGATGTTCACCGAAGGTTGTCGCCTTATTTCAACAAGGAGGGGGATGACTGAATGTGCTTGCACCCACTTAGGAAGGTAAGTAATATCATACTAATTTATCAGCATGTTGCAGAGATCTTTAGCCCGTTTTACGGGTCGACGTTAGAATGGCTTCCTCAACATTAAGCCTATCTATTTCTTTCAGAGTCTTGCATTAAAAATTTTGACAATTGAAACAGTTGACTTTCATTCTCAAAAATTATCTGATTTTACATGTTTTGGGCAGAAGAAAGCTATTTGGTGTGCTTTGAGCAAAAGCTATGACATAGCGAAGCAATGGAAACTGGATGGCATTGTGTTTCGGGCATGCATGAACTTGGTTGTTAGCTTGTTCGCTTCTGTTCTTGGCCGTACTTGGATCCTATAGTTATGTTAAATTGCACGAGAAGGGTGGAACAGGCTTCTCTCACAGCCTTCTACGAATCAGTACGAGTGACAGTTCTTACCAAGGCTAAAAAGCAGACTCGCTGCGAGACCCTACGTCTTTGAAGGCATTGTTCTGGCAAACAGTCGATTTGAGATCTGTACTTACCCGGGTCTATTTGCTATGCTAAATTCGAAAATCGACACTGGAGAGCGCGAAAACGGCGAAAAAGTGTTGTAAACCCAGAAGGAATACCAGCTCGACCTTCCGCATTGCGAATTCGGCTCTCAGCTTCCAGAGCAATCTTCGCGGTTCTTTCAAGTCGCGCATTCGCACTTGGCCGGTGGCGATGTCAGGGCGGCTAGCGGGATCGAGAAGATCGCTCCGGAAGCTGAGAACGTAAGTTCGCAGTGAGGAAGACGCCGCTCACCTTTCCGTTTTCGCGCTCTCCAGCATTGGTTTTCGGATTTAGCACAGCGAATAGAACCGGGTGAATCTAGAATTTGACTTTTTGCCCCGACGCCGGCTCTGAAGGCAGCGTCCGAGCATTGACCTGACCTCAGATGTCAACACAGTTCGATAGTGACCCTCTCAACTAAGCCAAAACAGCAAGTCCGCTTCGAAAATGTGAACTCTGAAAGCCAGATGGGCCGGCTAAGCGCCGCTCCCCTTCCACCTTTCGCTTCTTTGACACCTTTGGGAACGAGCTCACAGGTTACGCGCGCCCCTTCACGCCCGTTACACCTGCAAAGTATCACTGTTGTAAAAAATGTTCTCACGTTGTGCCGCAACAATTTAGCGTTGGAATATTCATCTACGCTTTGCAAAAACGGTTCCAGAAACGGGATTTCAATTTGGGGATTTCAATTTTCCGTTCGGATTTGTCAGAAACGCCGAAAACATAGAATTCGAGATTTTACTCGAACGCTGCCTTTTACTGTGGCGGGATAGCGCTCTGCTGCCTGAAGACTGGTTATGCCTGTATCTGGCTTTGCTCTTTATACCTATACAGAAAAATTCGTAATATCTCCAGATTCAACTATCGAGTGATATACGAAAGCTGAAAAGTGGGGCATCACAATTGAACGTCGGCAACGTTACTAAATCAGCAGTTTTTAAAGATTGGTAGGTGGAAGTAGAAGGAAAGCTGCCTTCAAATGATACTGCCGCGGTGCGGAGTACGATATGACATTAAATAGCGGTGACAAGGTCGAAATAATAGGTTCAAAGTTTACGTATTATTTGAGGATTACTGGGAATCAGTTCAGAATATAGGTGGCGGAAGGACGAAAAAAGCTGCTTATGATACGGATTGAAGGTAGCCCTCGTTGTTCTACGTGACTTGCGGACAAGTTAGGAGAGCCATGTTATCTTGAAAACAGTGATAGCACCAAATTGCTAAACGTTGTGCATCAACTTTTAAACTCGATCTTCTTCTCAATGGAATCTGAATCTACCTGTGGTTTGCTTGAAAGAGGAGTCAGGCACTCACAGTAAGTCTATATTTATCGTCTTTATCATTACCTGTATCTCAATAGACAGGAGAGGAAGGAAAATGTACAACTTAACCCCCGTCAACTCATGCAAGATCGCCAAAAGTTGAGACATTGCAATAACAAATGAAAATTTTGGGTTGTCTCAAAAGTCTTCTTCGTTTTAACTTTCTCCCGCATTAAGGCATAGGTTCTTGCCCACAGAACAGGTTTTACAGTGTCTTTCGATAGGTGGAGCAAAGCAAGCTTCACGGGACAGCACCCAAACATTTGTACAGATTTTCTTCCATATAAAAATCGAAGCCAAGTCCTGAAAAATTCTAAATGCCTTATTAGAATCATATCCTCACGAAGAAGAACCCTACTAACTTCTGACCTGCTCATGCATATACTCTCCACATCCAGCACTATGAAAACAATCGCTTATATTAGGTCGGAGCAACTTTCGCGTTTTTCTAGCCCTTGTTTCAAGGCAACTTTTTTCCATCAACTTTCTTCTTTGGTAGAAACTTAACGAACTATCAAGAAGCTCTTTTCGTGCTCTATCCAAAAATGTTTGAAATGAGCTTCAAGTCTCTTTTATTGAAAATTTGCAGAGTTTCAAACAACCGCCAACAAAACCTGAATTTCATTGCATTTACTTTTCCGGCCAAATTTCAAGCGCGAATGAAGGCATTCTTCTGGAAATTCAGCTTCTATATCTAATTGAAATTCTCTACATTATGCACACTTCGCCATATTTTTTGAGATCATCTAAGCTGAGATATCGACTCCTCAACACGGATAGTCGTTACATTCATTCTGTGGTCCATAAATTTGTACAGAAGAAAGCAACTGTCAAACTTCGCTCATTGCTGTAAGCGTAAGTGTAATGCCTTCTTTTAACAGTTTTTTGCAAAAATGTTTAGCAGTTTAGCACGCAGTGAATCAAAAATTCCATGATTTGGGATTTCGGGAATATAGAAAAATGTTGAAAAAAAAGGTGACAATTTTGCTTTTCATTTCTTTCTGCAAGCCTTTTCGCCCAAGTCCTTTCCAGCTTTATTTGTACCATTGACTTGCGGTTACAAGGCAGGCTACTTATCATGTGCACTAACAGATTTCACCCGAGCTATGACCAGTTGAAGACGAGGTTTCAGAAAAAATCCCTTTGCTTATTAATCCATATTTTTCTGTCCGTTGGTGGTATGAGTATAGGGAGATGTGCGCTGTATTGCGAAAGGTTTGCTGCTTCTGACTCTCGTTGAGAAATCTAGATTTGTTAGCAAGTTCTAACACGTCAAATTGAGAGCTCGGGAAACGCGCATTACTTTTGCACCAACCTAATACTGTTGGTTTGAAATCGAGAAACCAATAATTTTCATGTTCTTGTCAAAAATTGTGCTTGATTGTTCTCAAACATGATTTTCTATAGTTTGAAGCTTCGAAGTATAATTATGGGTTTGCAGCCTTTCACAGATGTTACATTGAGAAAAATGAACTTAGCGTGAGAAACCGCGAGAACGGCATCATTCTTGCCCTGATTCGACTTATTTGTGTTTCTCACTTTTGAGAAATGGAAGAAGTGTAGCAAATATATTGAATACGAGAATGCGAGAATCAAATGTAAATTTGTCAGAGTTCTATTGAACGGTCATAATTTTTTTTGAGTTTTTTCAGCGTGCAGATCTTTTAGATTATAGCTTCTGTTGTAGAAGTGTTCAAAGTAAACTTGCTTATTATTGATAGCCAAGGCTGAGGCCACCGAATTGGCTGCGGCATACCCGCCGCGCCTCGCTATGTTTACGGTTGCTCTGTCTATTATTGAATTGATCCTGGTGAACCCGCACCATATACGCCGATGTGTATAGGGGGAACATTTGTGTTTTCTTATGAATTTCAACGTCTCATCGCGTTTCACTACAACTGGCGATCAGGATCAAGGACAAGAAGACTCTAACGACCAAGGACCAGAAGCCTTCATCGATCAAAGACAAGTAGAAGTGCTGCAGCTAGAATCGAGGAGGAAGTCAGGTCGAGGACAGCCAGACAAGTAAGCTCTGCTGAAAAGCTTATCGGTTTAGCAAAAGTTCCTCAACATGAAGACTTCGTCAACACCAGAGAGGCCTGCCATGCTGAAAACCAGTAAAGAGCGGCATGACGACTCGCTGGAGAAGGTTCTGTCAGTCTTGATTGAGCAAATGAGGCTCTAACAGGAGGAAATGAAGCTGCATAGGCAGCTTCAACAAGAACGGATGTTGGTCCGACTAAATGCTCAACAGGAGCAGGCACAATCGCAAGCTCTACAGGAGCAAATGCAAGTGCAATTACAAGCACAGCAGGAGTAGATGAGAACGTTGGTCAGTAAACAAAGGGTAGCCGTCCAGAACGCCAGCAAGGATTAATACGACCAGATGAGCAAGGTCGTGCAGATATTTACCTTAAACAAAGAGACAGGTAACACCTTTGCTTACTGGCACGGCAGATACGGACCGATCATTCGCGACTCCCAGCTACGGATCACAAGAAGCGCTACTTGATTCTCGTGAAGCTGGAAGAAGAAGCATGCCGGAAGTTTGCCGATGAAGTCCTGCCTGCGCAAACAAACGACATGGACTTCGACACCACCGTCGCAAAACTTCAGAAGTTGTTCACCTCCAAGAAGACGCTTGTCAGAAGACGGAGTGCCTAAAAATAACGTATCCTCGCTTATACCAGCGTAGGTTGGGTTTCGTGAGTACGCCAATACTATCAAGCGGATGGACGAGGATGCGCACCTCAAGGAGTTCGATTACGGCGATGAAGACCCTGCAAATTGTAGCAGGTCTTCGAGACTTTAATCTAGGGAAATTCACCTTAGGATGATTCGTCGACTGGATGCTCACACGGAAGAAGCACCGTTGGCAATAGCGGACCTAGTCAAGACGTGAAAATTTCACTGCCCAAATGGACAACAAAGATATGAAAGGCGCGACATCCATGCGGTGTGGAAGAAAAAGGTAATTTACATGCGGAGGCCACATTTCAGAAGAGACTGCCCAAAATCTGCTAGTACTGGTTGGAGGAAGCGATGGAAGACAGGAGCGCACTTTGGCCGCAGAAGATAGCGCAAGCATGGGTCGTTTTTGACGCTAAAAATGAGAGGACTTACTTCGACGTCTAGTCAGAGCATGCACCCTCAAGCTTCAGCTGGACACGGGTGCGGATATATACCTGATTTTGCTGAGAGCTTGAAAAAGGATGGGATCGCCTACTCTCGAACCCAGTGTGATGCCTGTGAAAACTGCAGACGGGACGCCGATGCAGATATATGATAGATTCTTGACCGACTTCTCTGTCAGAGATCGATTTACAATGAAGATGGTTCATGGAAATGACACTGCCACATGCTACGTCTCCGAAGGCTCGAATCTACTGGGGTTGGATCGGCGCATACAGTTGCGCATACAAGAGAAGCTATGCGGAAATCTTTAACACCGAGATAGGAAAATGTACGAAGAGTAGGGCAAAATTAGTCTCGAAGAATGATGCTGTTCCAGTCTTCAAAAAGAAGCGACCAGTGCCATAGCGTCAACACCTGTACTGGAAGCAGAAATTAATCGCTCAATTGCCGAAAAGGTCATTTCCCCCCATCGAACACTCAGAAAGTGCCACACCGGTAATTGACGTAAAGAAGAAAAACGGGAAAATCCGTTTGTGTGCCGACTTCTCGATAGGAGAACGATGCGTTGCAGTTGCATCAACACCCATTGCCCACAGCGGAGAATGTGTTCGCAAAACACGGCTCGACTTAGCCGTAATGTATCTACAGGTGGAGGTCTAAGAGATATCGAAGGAGAAGTTAACCGTCAACACACACAAGGGATGGTATCGCTACAATCGCCTACCTTTTGGGGTGAATTCCGCGTTAAGGCCAGTAGTAAAACCCCAAAGTCGTCACAACTCAAAGAAGACGCGGTCATGACCGCCCAAAACGAGTCACAACTTGGGCACGCCGCAAAAAGCTCCGCAATCACCCGACGCCGATCTCGTCTTGACTCGCGGAGCGGTGCGCGCAGCCAATGCGCTACTGTTAACGTTTTCGATGCCGGCATTCAAGTTTTTGAATTTGTTAAACGCTTATTGGTGAGGTTTGCAAGAGCATTGCATCGTACTAATTGGCTTTCCCGGTCCAGCCCGGGCCTTGTTCCGTTCCTCTGCACTGCAAGCCTCCTCCACCTTTTATGTTATGGATGACTTACCCTGTAATATCCGCTTCGAAACCGCCGTGATCCTGAGGTGAAAATGAGCTTCACCGCCCTCCTTTACATGAGGGAAAATGGTTGATCGAACATGATAAGCCTTCAATTCTTAAAAAACGTGAACACAATAATCGATAGAAGGACCCAACGAATCGCCGCAAAAAGTGGCCTATCATCTGCGCAGGGTTCGAAAACATATGTGTGCAAAGTTTCAGCTGAGTAGGTTGAACGGCGCGCGTTTCTATAATGCACATACCCTCCAAACTGACAATTTTTGAGTTTTATATATATAGATTGTGCATAAATCAATGGACAACATTGATCTTTGCGCCATTAACTCAATTTGGCTAATAACACCTTCAGGCCAGCTCTGTCGACATTAACTCAATCGGGCCTCGGGCCTGAGATAGTGCCAGCTCCGTTAACCGTCCCAGATTCGTGTCAGCTCCGTGCTAAGAGTCGGGAAGTTTGTTTGAGCGGCACTCTATGCGTCCGTCTGAAAGCAATAGTCCATCTTAAAGCTTAAAGGCAGTGTCCGGGCAGTAACTCGATTTTGAGATTTTGTGCTTACTTGGGCCTATTCGCTACGCTGAATCCGAAAATGCACTTTGTAGAGCGCGAAAATGGCGAAAAACGACTTTAATACAGGAGGGAAATGAGCAGGTGGGCGGGGTCCTCCCCACTGCGAATTCACGTTCCCGGCTTCCGGAGCGACCTTCTCGCTTCCGGTTCCAAGTCAATCATTCGCACTTGACCAGTAGCGATGTTAGGACGGTTAGCGGAATCGAGAAAATCGCTCCGGTAGATGGGAGCGTGAAATCGCACTGGGGAAAGCCCCGCTCACCTGCTGATTTCCCTCCTGTGTTAGAGCCCTTTTTCGCCCTTTTCGCGCTTTCCAATGTGGATTTTCGGATTCAGCATGGCGAATAGGCCCGTATAAGCACAAAATCTCAAAATCGAGTTTTTGCTCGGATACTGCCTTTAAAGCGATTGAAATTTTGTAAACAAAGCTCGCTCCTCCTGAAAAATTGGCTGTATGCAATGAATGACAGCAGTAATGCGCTATAGGTAATGGGTACGAGTATTAGCGAAGAAAACATGATTAAGGTAGATTCGGGCTCAAGTCAGCACGTTAAATTCGAACAGCATATTCTTTCTTGCTGGGCCTCGCCCTCGCCTATATAATTGTCACCTTACTTACTAAGATACTTAGGTGGCCCGGCTTCACGTGACGTGCGGGCCACAGAAGTTTCCATTCCTCATTGTCCCTCTCTTCAAACATCCATGATCTCCTTGGCTGACGTCGGTGGCTGCGTCCACGAATTCCAGGTGCAAAAATCTTACAACTAATTTCTCAGCTGGTCCATCCTTTCCACGAACACGTCTGCCCATCTCGTTGGAGGTCTTCCTCGGAGACGTTTTGCTTTACGAGAAATCCACTGATGTTCTTAGTGTTAGTCTTCTTCACTAATACTACTCGAGAAGAGAACGATGTCGTCCGCAAAACGAATGTTCGACAGCAGTCTCCCATCAACTCATGCCTCTCTCGTCCCTCAGTGACTTCATTACCTACTGCAAGGCCGCGGTAAACAGCTTCGGCGGAATTGTGTCGCCTTGTCAAACCCCTTTCCAAATTGGAATGGTCAGGGGGCAATGGAGCAGCTGCATCGTCGTTGTACAGTCCTTGTAGCAGTCGGCTAACGTTTTCACGTAAACTGGGTCCACTCCTTGATCGACTGTGCTGACAGGATGGCTTCGACGGTTTCGACGCTGTCGAAGGCATTCTCGTAGACGACGTTTAGGACGAGAGGCAGGGTACTCCCGGCAGACTTCTATGACCCTCGAAACCGAGTGGATGTGGTCCATGCAGCTGAATCCTTTGCGGAAAGCTTGTTCTTGGGATTGGGCTCAATCCGGTGTCTTAGATACGCGAGCAGAATAGTCTTCGTGAAAAGCTTGTACAGCACACTTAGCAGGCATATTGGACGGTAGTTCCGGAGGTCCTCCCCTTCAACCTTTTTGAAAAGAAGGACTGTCTTTGACGTTCTTCATTGGTCGGAAATTCTTTCTTTTTGAAAGTAAGATGTCAGGTGCGACGCGAAAACATCGTGTAGACGTTGTCCTTCGGTTCGCAGAAAATCGACGGAAAGATGGTTTGGTCCTGGAGCCGTGGACGTCTTCATGGTCTGAATTGCCGTGCGCACTTCAGCAGGTAGGATTCGTGGTGGTACTTTTCCCGTGGGACAATGGGCATCGGCACAGGTGTTGATGAGCGAAAGAGGTTGGTGTAGAAGTTCTTCGCGATAGATTCCATCTTGTATCGGGAAGAAGTCGGAGTCCCGTTTTCGTTCAATAGTGCAACCAGCGGTACGTGAACAGAGGTCCCTTCGGCACTTCTTGAGACTTCGTTTTCCTTCAGGTGATTCCAGTATCTTCGCTTGCCTCTACTTTCTGAAACCCTTCTGCAAAGCTGTTCTGCAACTGGCGTTGGCCATCAGTCGCTCGAGATGGGTTGCATTCGGATCCTGCCTCAAAAATCTTCTTCTTTCGAGCATTTCCATGGTGGTCTTCGAAATGCGTTCCAAGTTCTTCTCAAAAGTCACTGAGGCGCATTCTCCGCAGGCACGCAATCCTTTCAAAAGCCGGTCGTAGTCGTACGCTGGGGCTTCCTCGATGGGCCAGTCACAACTTGACGAGCTCCTCCAGCTGTTACCGTCATAGACGACATTTTTCCTTCTTGCGAGACTGTGACAGACTTTCTTTTCCAGTTTTCGACCGAGTCGCACCTTCGCTTGAAGGACGCGGTGATCGGGGCCATTGCAGAACGATGGAACTATGACACAACGGAAGCTCCACCTTCGGTTGGTGAGAATGTGGTCAATCTCAGCATGAGTCGTTCCGCTGGGCGATTTTCATGTCCACTGGCGATATTCTTTCTTCATGAAGATGGAGTTTATATGGAAGTCGTGCGGCGGAGAGAAGCTTGACAAAACGTTTGCCGTTTCCGTTCCAGTGCCCATAACCGAACTTCCCTATATTCCCTTTCCCAGTGACATCCCGATTTTCGCGTTGAAGTTGCCCACAGCGAACTTGTAGAAGGACTTCTCGTTGCGGACGACCTGCTCCACGTCTTCGTAGAAAGCATCTAGTCCTGAATCGTCAGCCGCTGATGTTGTTGAGTAGCAGTTGATGATGCTGATGGTCTTTTGACATGGGGGTCATAGTCGTAGGATGGCTAGTCAAGGTGGTAGGATCTCATGCGGATGGACAAGATGGACGATAGATGGGTGGACGACAAAGCCAACGCCCCCCAACTTTTCGTGATGGAACCTTCTCAAACGAATGATGAGCGTCCCATCATTCATCTGTCGCACGTCCTTCTTCCTGGACTTCGTTTCCTGCAGAGCGATGATGTGGTACTTGATGTGCTCTGCAACGTCGAGAAGAGCGTGGAGGTTGGCGTTTGTGGAGACTGTTCTGGCATTGTAGGTGCAGAGCATGAGACAGTCTCTATGGCGTGTCGTCCGGGCAAACGTGTCGCTTTGTTCGATTCAAAAGGCGCCCTGAGGAAGCTGACATCGTTCTTGCTACTACCCGGCGCCGTAGGTGGGATCCGATGTACAGGGTTTTCTCCATATTTTCTTGCTGACGGAGTAATAAAATGTTTCCATTACAGAGCAGACTTACTAAGCCTACTCTTGATTTCCACGGGGCGATCGCTGACCGGGTCTGGAGCGGGAAGAACCGCCTAGCGACCGGGAAATCAGACGGTGGATCTGACCCGGCCGGCTCTTAATTAAGCATCCTGCCAAAACCGGAAACGTCGAACTTCTTCACGGCTTAAGATGCCCTAGCGTATACACTCGGTTGTGCATCGCACTTCGACACACAGTGTCACCCCCAAGCCATGTTGAGGTGGCCGACCATTGTGGGAGAATTACCTTGTGATTGTAAACTCTACATCTGGGATACTCTCTAAACAACCTAAAAAGGGCAGATAGCGCAGTGCCAGTATCGCAGTCAATTGATTGTCAGGCGCACTAGTCACAAGTGGAGCAATTTTTTTGCCAAGTGATAATAATTAATATTTTATCGAACTTGAAATAATACCTAATAATACGTTTGTGAAGGAAATTCACGCATACAGAATACTGAGAACGTTTTGAGAAATTATTCAGGTTCGGCTGTCTCTTAACCGGCATGGTATAGAGTCGTAGTGGAATGGCTGAGCGAACTTCCAAGGTTGATAACACTTCTTTATTCGCTAACATTTTCGCATTCTTCAGAGCCTGAAGCCGAAATCATATGAAGTTACTCGCCCAGACGCCTAGAAAAGACCAAAATATCATTCGAAAACAAAGCTATTGCTAAACAAATTATATTCGCAAGCACATTACTCATCTTAGATAGCACAAGACGGGAGTCCGAAGACCACCTAAACACATGACTTTACCTCAGCTCTTTTACACGTGCCTGGATGACCCGGCCTCATATTCGAATCCGCATAGGGACTGATAAGGCGCAAGTTTATGGCAGTACACTCCTCCTTCCGGTTCATTTTTGGATTTTTGGCGCTAATCCAAAACGTTTTTAAAGTCTTGCGCTTGAAGATCACGGGTTCTAACGACAAGATCTGTACAGTAGTTTGTATTGGAGCCCTGCCATGGCCGTTATACGGTGTTCCCTTGATGGCGTGGCTGCGCGGGCAGAGGTGCGATAGTCGGAGCCGAGTCTCCGCCTACCTTCGCTTTTGAGCTGGCACGGAGTGACCACCCTCACTTTTGGGTTTGAAAAATTTTTTTGCTGAAGCTTGAAAGAAGGAAAACAAGCAAAAGGAACGCAAGAAAGTATTGAGAGCATATATCTATGTAGTAGGTCGAGCTAGGCAGTAACCGCCGAGAACCAGAATTTCGATTGATAAAATAGCGAGAAATTCATGCGAAATTTCCGCAGTTATAAATCTGATGGTTGAAAATGCCAGCAAATGCGAGAGTTTTCAAGGGCAGGTGTTGTTCTACCAGATAGTGAAAGAATTAGGTCGATTTGAGCAGTGGCCGTCGAGAACGAAAATTTTAAAGAATTGAGCGATTTTAGGTTACTTAATGACAGCTAACGTCTAGACTCCCATAAATCTGGAATGTGAAGGTGTGTGATGTTGCGACTTCATAGATCTTGTAGAATAAGGATTGCCTTATCTTATATATAAGGCTGAATGTCTGTTTGTATGTCTGTCTGTTTGTATGTCTGTCTGTCTGTGTGTACGTATGTCCGGATAGAAAATTCCATTTCTGAACCGATCGGGACCAAACTTAGCACACATACACTTCGGGCCCCGGCGGGTGTCATAGGCTACTTTTCGTCATCGATCGATATCGATTTTATCGATTTTTTGCAAAATTTGAGCTACGGGGCTGGGAGTTGGCACAGGGGGGTAATCGAGCATGGATTACATCTCTCTGCCAAATTCCAGCCCCTAGCCCAAATTTTGCAAAAAATCGATAAAATCGACATCGATCGAGAACGAAAAGGGGACTGTGACACCCGCCGGGGCCCGAAGTGTATGTGCGTCAAGTTTGGTCCGGATCGGTTAAGAAATGGAATTTTCTATTCGGAACATACGGCGGAGCCGGATAAGCCAGCTAGTCAGAATATATCATATTTTAGCCATACCGATCCATCAAGGCACCGCCGAGATTCAGGCTCTTAAAGAACGGGTAAGAAACCGCTTTTTGAACTTCAACAGCTCATAACTTTTGCAGAATTGCATGAATCATGTTGCGACTTCATAGGTTGGGTTCTCCTTTCCAGGAGCTCCCAGATGATATACATTATGTAAGGGGTTCAACGATTTTTGCGGCTCTAACCCAGAGTGGAGGCTTCTCACCCGTCTCCACCTCGTCCATGTTAATGTATTGGCCGGAGACCGCCAGTGGAGACTTCGGGGTGAAAAATCTCTACCCCCGGGCATATGCCGTGAGAGGAGCGAAACCTCCACATAGTAAATATCATCTGAAAGCTCTTGAAAAGGAGAATTCAACTTATAAAGTTGCAGCATGATTCATGTAATTCTTAAGAAGTTATGAGCTGTTGAAGTACAAAAACGCTTTTTTACCTGCTTTTTCAAGAATCTGCATCTCGGCGCTATTTCAATGAATCGGTACGGATAAAGCATAGTCCGATAGAGTAATTCTTACTCTACAAATATGAAGTCGCAACATCACACACCTTCACATTTAAGATTCATATAAGTTCAACTGTCAGCTGTAACTAAACAAGCTGAAATGGCGTAATTCTTTATAATTCTGGTTTTCGGCAACTGTCTCTCAAATCGAACTGTTTCCTTCACTATCTGGTAGGGCAACACCACCTTTCAAAACCTATAAGTGCATTTGCTGTCATCTTCAACCACCAGATTTATAACAGTGAAAATTTCGCATGTTTCGTTACTTCATTAATAAATTCTGGTTCTCGCTTATTCCCTGGATCGACCTACTTTTTTCGCAGTACGTTTTAACAAAATTTACTCAATAAGATACGAAGATAAAGAAGTTAATGGAACTTCTGAGAAAGAAATTTCTTGCTAAAAGAGAAGTCGAGCTGTGCTTCCTTTCTCCCCCTCCTCCTCCCCCGGTCGACTTTTTTAAGAGGTGAGTGTCCGGCGCCACCACCTTCACTTTTGGCCGGCCAGGGGTAGCTGGAACCATCTTCACTTTTGGGTGGCCCGGCTCTCCACCTATCTCACCTCTGATCGCGTGGGTAGGCGGCCGTGCAATTTGGCAAGCGGGCACCGGAAAAATAGTTTGCTGATTTGCTGCGGTCCGCTTGCAGATATTTGAGAGAATGTTAGAAATATTCTGAGCCAACGTGTAGGGATCAATCATAGAGTAGTTGCGGCGCAGTGGCCGCATTCCCGTGCAATTTTCGCGAAAATATGCAAAAATGTTGAGGGCCGCACGATCCTCAACGTTTTTGCATTGCCTCTGTGAAGGATCGCACAGCCCGTAGGTACCTTCCGCTGGGGAAAGGTACCCCAAAATTGGGTAATCAAACTATCGATGGCACCTCTACCACTTAGAGTCTCACCTTCTCTTGGCGTATGCCCTAAACTGCGCAAATAGGGTCCGAACGCCTGCCTAAAGTCTGGCCAGCGTCGCTGAAAGAGGATAGGGTGCCTTCATACCGCGCCAACAGCCGCCTCTAGCCGCCTGTATCCGCTTTTGCGCACTATCCCAGTATTCCAAGCATAATCTTTTAACTTTCCAAAAAGTTAAAAGATTATGCTACTTGTATCGAACATGCCGAATAACTCCACTAAACCAAAATTTAGCAAGCTTTGTGGTTTCGATTTTGGGATCTGGATAATGGAGTAGTACTCAAAGGCGGCTAGCGGCGACTGCCGGCGGGGTATGAAGGCTGAAAGCCACCCTTATTTGACGAGCGCTCGCAAAAAGTTCTGTATTGCTGCCCGCTGGCAGAACGAGGAAGTATCGCTCGCTGAAGGCTTGGTCACTCTCCAAAATTTTGACCGCTTGCAGAAAAGCGCGAGGTGCGGACCGCCTGCCCTTGGCGATTGTCTGAGTGCTTTTAGCTGATTTGAACCGTCTATATGCTCTTTAATGCGACAGCAAAGCGGACGTCCTGTTTCGCCAATGTAAGCGTCGCCGCATGATAAACATGTAAGGTAGATAACTTCGGCTAGCATACAGTCACTACATCTACCATACGGGCAAACCATGCAGTTTGGATTAGTACATATGCGGTAATAAGCTCTATTACGAACCAATTGGCGTTTGAGATTAACGGGAGGAACATCGACCACTCTTACCACGCTGGTGACCGCAGGAGCCTAACAGTGCCGAATATAAAGTTTCGCGTTTTTGCCACCTCCATTTTCCATTATCGATAATTTCGCCAAAAAACGCGAAATTATTAATTTGACTACTACCCCAGGTCATCATGTCAGGGTCCGTTGCCACCTACCTGACAACGCCAGTCCAGCCGCGAGGAGGCAAAAACCGTCAGTATCACTAAGGAGCGGCGACTACTTTAACACACCCAGAACGCCCCGGCCCGGGTATCTTGGGTATTGACGGGAAATTTTATTAGCTTTGTCAACTTTGAACCAATCGCTCCAGTACCCTGCGCACCGTGTTCGTCTGCAGCTTGGGACGTCGGATGGCATTACGGCCGGTGAGGGGCGAAGAAATCTCAGGTGCAAAAGCGAAACGTCCATAGAACTTTTCGGCAACAAAACGGATACGACAAGGCATGGAGGCTGTTTTCGACTTTGCACTTACAATGCAAGGACGTTATCTTTAGCCCAGGAGCTTTATGTTCTCCTAGACGCCGCAACTCGCATCAAGTACGATGCAATTGCACTATAGGAAAATAAGAGCAGAAGCTCGGCCACACTCAAGAGGAAGGATAAAACCCTTGTCATACTAGGAGAAAAGGTTCCAACACGAAACGTCGGAGGCGTGGGCTCGTGCACTCATCCGTTAGCCACCTCGTCGACTATTATGATTTCTGTCACTACGTTTAGCAGTCCTTCGACTTGCCGCTTCGCGTCAGAGGAAGATGAGCATTGACTGTTACTCACCTACAGAGACAGCAGATAAAAGCGAACTTTACAAGTTTTACGAGGAGCTTGAAGACGCCATTTACAAGAAGAAGTCGTTCTATAAGTTCATCGTCGGCGACTTCAACGCAAGGATAGGACAGGCACAAGTCCAAAGATGACAAAATTGGCAAATTTGGTCTGGGAAGTCGAAACGAGAATGGAGACAGATTCGTCGGACTCATCGCAGCGGCTCGACTATTTCATGGAAATTCTTCTTTCCAGAAGAAAGAACATCGCCTTTGGACATGAGAGTCACCGAATGGCACGGCACATGCGCAAATCGAACATATACTTGTCAATAGGAGATGGAGTTTAGTCGATGTTGGAGTGGTCCCGTCGTTCTGCACAGGCTCGGACCACCGGTTTCTTCGAGCGAAGATTCGTATCAATTAGAAAATGGAAAGAAAATCTTACCATCGTTCAAAGCTCAGCAGAGAGGCCATGTACGACGAACGCATTCTCGAGAACGCCATCGACTGGAAGGAACGCAGTGATCCAACAGAAGATCTAGGAAAGCTGATGGAAGGACTACGCAGCTGTGCTGAGCAGGCAACTCTCACCGTAGAAAGAGTAGTGGACGATTGACGAACAACACCAAGAAGCTTTTACATAAAAGGAGAAGCTTGCATGCCGATTCAAATACAACACATCTGGAGGAAGTGCTGATCAACAACATTTGCAGGAAAGCCGTGCAGGAGGATCTGAAACGATATCGACAGATGAAACTACGCGAAGCAGCACAGAACAGGAAAAGTTTGAGAAAATGTCGAAGAGATCTACGTGAACACGAGCTACCGAAACATTCTCTACTAAGCAAAGACGGAAAAATAGTAAACTCTCGGTGCGAAATGGAAGCAATAACGGAAAATTTCTACAACGGAGTCTTTTTGTCCAAGACGCCAGTACCAGATCCTGCCATTCCCACTGAAGAACAACCGTCAAGGATCCTCCCCTCAGAAGTACGAGCAGCCATAGCGTGCATGAAACCAAGCACAGCTCCTGGTCCGGATGGAATCACTGCTAATTTGTTGAGAGCCGGCGGTCACAAGCTGCATAGTCTACTGGCAACTCATATGACAGATTACTTAAAGAAGGAAAGGATACCCAACCAGTAAAAGACATCCCGCACGATCCTCCTACACAAGAAAGGCGGGAGAGAAGACCTGAAAAATTACCCACCAATCAGCTTGTTAAGGGTGCTTTATAAGCTATTCACAAAGATCATCATGTCGCGTATCTCGACGACGTTGGAAGCACAACCATCTGAACAGGCCGGATTCCATAGAGGATTCAGCTGCATCGATCACATCCAAGCTGTCACAAGGGTCGTGGAGGTCTGTCGGGAGTACAAACCCCTGGTCCTCACCTTTGTCGACTACGAAAAGGCTTTTGACAGTGTGGAAATCAACGCCATTCTAACAGCTTTGATCGACCAAGGAGTAGATAATACCTACACCTACTTACATAAGAACAATAGCGGACTGCAACACAGGTTGCACCACAACGATACAGCTGTTCGACCAACCGCTCCACATCCATATGAAACAAAGGAAGTTATTATATCTAAGTACCACTTGAGATAGAAGACAAGATACAAACTTAGAAATATATGTATATGAGTTTACACACAACCGGTTTCGGGCCTTAGAACTATACCGGATGTGTAGCTTTCTTGTCGGCCCTCATCAGTATTTCACAAGAAAGCTTCAAAAGACGTAAAAATCATTGATACTTTTTGAATACTTATGATGGCAGAAGTCAAAAAAGTATTAGAAGTAGAAGTAGAAGTTGGAAAAGGAAACAGGCACGCTCGTGCAAATGAGACTTGAGTCTACTATGTTGTGATGTGTACGAGGTCGAATTTGAATTTATCTTACTGTGTCATCCTGGCGCGTTAGCAGTAGTCCACACTGCGCGTAACTCGTGCATCAGAGGAAGATGTATCGCTGTTACAAACCCGTATTTGCGTAAAATGAAAGGTTTATCCATCATAGCCCGACATAGTATGTTCATAAAGTACACACACTCCCATCCATTATCAAAAGATGTTCTACCCAACTCAATTATTCTATCTTTGAAGTCCGGGTAACTAGAGCAGTTTCTGTAAATTCTAAGCATCTCAGATGATAATGTATTTATTAGTATGTACCTAGGTATGTTGGAGTTCCAATGAGGATATCTAGTAACTTTGAAATTATAGCTGTCTGTTTTTTTATAAAGACTAAATTTTATTAAATTGTCAGAAGTGTTTATGTGTAAATCTAAGAAATTAGTGATTTTGCAATTATTGTTGGTCTTTTCTATCTCAAGTGCATCATGATATATATCTTTAATAACTCTTTCAAATTTCTGTTCATTCGTAGATACGTGGAGTATATCATCAATGTATCTATAAGTATACTTAAAAGAAAATCTCAAATTGTTTGATGTAATTGCCAGTCTTTTCATAAATTCATATTCCATATATGTCAATGTTGGGTCGGCCATTTGTGGGCTACAAGAAGCACCTTGCGGTATACCCTTAATTTGTCGTAAACGACTCCTCCAAAACTTAAGTAACTAGAGTCTAGCAGGGAGTCTATCATGTAGAGTACATCCTCCAATTGAAAATATTTTCCATGCAGTGTAACCGTATTAACATAAGATACGTTTCTATTACATACTCTGATATACTTAAAGCCTCTCATACACAGGGTTAAAAGTTTCTTGAGATTAGACTTTACCACGTTATGTGGTAGACTAGTAAAAAGACTTGAGAAATCCGCTGAATAAATGTTCAAGTTTCCCTTAGCTGTTGCTAAGTCCCTTATTATCTGGGTACTATTTTCCACCGCCCAAAAGTAAATAATTTGTGTTCTCTGTCTCATAACCTTACAATAATTAGCAAAATGTTTTCTTATATGTACAAGTATCAGCTGCAAAATATACATAAGAGGTTTCAGTGTACTTTTTCTTGCTCCTGTTATGTATCAATTTGATTGGATTCTTATGCATCTTTGGTATATAATAAATTCTAGGTATTTCGAGGAATCTTTCCTCAGGTTTGATTTTCAGACTGTTAGGTATTCTTACTTGCTTCATCCGGATATCTTCAGTTGTATAGTTAGTGCTTTCATAGGTGCTACCTTCATTATTAGCTTGTTCCATTTCTTTCTTCATCATTCTTATATAAAATTTTTTGCAGGTAAACCTAAAATTAGAACTAGCCTTATCCACTGGGGTTACTACGAAGTGTTTGTGTAATTGCTTTAAGGCTTTTTTTATCATATTGGTCGTCTTTAATTTCTGATGTTATACATATTATACAATTTCGGTGTAATCTTGTTCTTAAAGTAACGGTTCAGGCTGTGTATTAACTGTTCCTTGTCTGTAGAGTTAGCTCTAAATTTATGTATGTACTTTGCCACTAGTTGGGATAAAAAGTCTTTTATCGTACTTAAACATCTTCTTTATCAAATATAGAGAGTCTTCTATATTTAGTTCCTTTTCTCAATGCACTCTTCAATCTTTCGTCATCTATAAAATCGATACTCCCTGTGCAGACATGTTTGTGAGTTGGATCAATATACGCAACATATTTGTCGCATACACATTCATGATCCTCTATAAAATTAATAAGGTTGGTATCTAACTTTCTAAGAAAGTTATTGTAATTACAAATTTCAAGCCCTAGAGGCTTTTGTAAGTTATAGCGGATTGTTACTCTAATATCTTTCAAATCGATGTCCCTAGTATTTATGTGTTCAGTAATTATTCTACGTACTCTAGCACTGTTGCTCGATCTGGTAAGTTTCAGTCGTTCCATAATGTTGCCCAAGTATGGTAATGTGATATTTATTTGGTCTTTGTCTTTCATTAAAGTCTTTGTCCTTCCCCAGAATGGAGTGGCTATCAATGAATATATCTTGTATCTGTGTTCAAATGTTAATTTATTAAAGTCTGCCGTGAAGGAGTATTCGATAAGCCTATTTATATCCATTTTATTTAATGTACGAAAGTACCTGAAGAGTGCATTACTATGCAAACTATCTATCGTTGTTATTACTACTTCTGTTCTGTCATAGCATGTACTCTTTCTCCTGAATCTTCTTTTCTTTCTTTCTCTTCTTGTTCTTCTGACTGGACATCTAAAGTAAGGATGTTCCCTTTTTTCTAGCGGATTAATATTGTCGGAAATCTTGCCAAACCCTTTTATTTGGTCATTGAATCCGAATAGATATGCAGTGACAATATATTGTATCCACTTAAGCTCTTTGTCTCTCAAAAGTTTTTTGTATTGTCCATTTCAGTGACATGATCCAGTACATCTACACTAATGTTCTCCGGTCATGCCCAGTATTTTTGAAATGATCCACCATAAACGTATGTATGTTCAATTTATGAAAACTTCTCTTATGTTGATTTATTCTTGATCTCAATTTTTGTGTGGTCTCACCACATATTGTAAGTTACATGTAAGACATGTTATCATATAAATCACATTCTTTGATTCACAATTACATATGTTGGGTTTGTTAGTTCTGAAGTAGTAATTTGTTGTAGAACTATGTGTAATGTTAAGGATAAAGAATAAAGGATTCAGCGTCTTCAATACCCTCTGAGGGCATGCGCCGAACGCACACACTAACTTCATAGTCGAAGAGGCAATTGTATGCGTGCGAGCCTATTACAATGACTTGCGGGGGCCAGCCGTTTTCAAGTCAGTGCTTTTATCCTCCCAGTTTACTCTGGTACCAATTTACCGTCTCCGGAGGGTAGAGGGCTTGGTTGGCCCAGGGGCGGGGATCGAACCTGTGTCCGATCTGGTCATAGCGGCGCCTCATACCACTACGCCACTCGTCCCCATGTGTAATGTTGTTGAATTTAATTTTATCACATATGTTACAGTTTCTTCTGTTGCATCTAGAACCAGTATTGTTATTACTTGTGTTATTGTTACCATTCTTAGCCGATTTTCTGTGTTATTATCGTTAAACAAGGACAACATTGAACAAAGATTAGTTTGAATTGAATTTTTGTTAAGGGACCTGCAGTCCATTGAGTCAAAGGTGGTCCATCCTGGACACTTATGCAGTTTCCTTCAAGAGACTAGTTCCTCTTAGGTTAGGGCGAACCATTTCATCGCTGGGGAGCGCTACCCGTGATGCAAACTGCATCGGATATTTGTGCCCAACATCACGTCAGGGTTCTTCCGAAATTTTTAACTAATATTATTTGAATCTATTTCAATTAGCACAGCGACACGTAGATGTCAATTTCTTATCTGTTTGTGAGGTCTCTATAACATATGTGCATATTTAAATATGTTATTTACTTATGTTATATATATGTATATATGAGTGTATGTAAGTATGAATTATGTATGTGTGTATGTATATATTGATGTGTATGTATATGTGTATGTATCTATGTTATGTGTTATGTACTTATATATATTTGTATGTATTTATGTATATATGTATGTATATATATGTATGCATATATGTATGTATGTATGTATGTATGTATGTATGTATGTATGTATGTATGTATGTATGTATGTATGTATGTATGTATGTATGTATGTATGTATGTATGTATGTATTGGTATGTATGTATGTATGTAATACATACATACATACATACATACATACATACATACATACCAATACATACATACATACATACCAATACATACATACATACATACATACATACATACATACATACATACATACATACATACATACTATGTATGTATGTGTGTATGTATGTATGTATTGGTATGTATGTATTGGTATGTATGTATGTATGTATGTATGTATGTATGTATGTATGTATGTATGTATGTATGTATGTATTGGTATGTATGTGTGTATGTATGTATGTATGCATGTATGTATTGGTATGTATGTATGTATGTATGTATGTATTGGTATGTATGTATGTATGTATTGGTATGTATGTCTGTATGTATGTATGTATGTATGTACAATACCGCTCACAGAATGTGCAAAATTTCCGTGAATGTCGCGAAATTCCGGGAATTCCGCGAACTTCTGCGAAATTCCGGGAATTCCGCGAAATTCTGGGAATTCCGCGAAATTCCGGAAATTCCGCGAAATTCATGTGAATCACGCAAATTACGCAGGGGCATAACTTCTTTCCGAATGAGTATATTCGAAATCCGAAAACAGCATTGTATTCAGCTCGTCAAGGCGAATCTTTTGGTATACAGGTTGTCTCCAATATCCTCTTTTCAATAATCTTGAATCTGCATGCGGACGCCTTTTCGCGTGGGTGTAACGCAACAAGCATCGCACATAGGAGTTTGCGGCGGGCACCCTTCGATAGCACTCTTTCAGTAGATTATTCTGCGCTAAACAGCAGCCGAGGACTCTCTTTTAAAAGAGATAGAAGAGCTGATAAACTCTGGAAAAATCAAGCTGTTCCAAGTTCTACTAGCCGTAACTTCCTTCAGAATGAACATCTTCGAAATCCGAAAACGGTGTTGTGTTCAGCTTGTTAAGGCGAATCTTTCGGTATACAGCATGTCCTTGAAATTCCATTTCCAATTTTTTCAAAATTTTCTGCGCGCGTATATTCGCAAGGTCGCAACGCAGCGCACATCAAACTTAAAAGACTCCAATAAGCACTATTGGATTGTGCTGCTCCCGCAGATTACCGAGCGCTAAAAACGAACTGGAGAATCTTTTTCGAAAAAGATAGAAGAGCTGGTGAATTCTGGAAAAATCGTGTTGTGTCAAATTTTGCCCACTGTAACCCTAAAATGGGAAGCTCTCCTGCTAAGCAGATGTGCTTTCGTAATCAGCAGGTCAGATAACCTCTTTGAGCGAAGTTTCCTTATAATCCAAGATCATCGACATTTTGACCAAAACCCATCGGCGAGCTTCAGGGCGTAGAACGAGAAAAAATCAAATCACCCGAATTTCTTTGAAAACTTGCTCATAGAGGTTATCTGACCTGCTGATTACGAAAAGCACATCTGCTTAGCAGGAGAGCTTCCCATTTTAGGGTTACAGTGGGCAAAATTTGACACAACACGATTTTTCCAGAATTCACCAGCTCTTCTATCTTTTTCGAAAAAGATTCTCCAGTTCTTTTTTAGCGCTCGATAATCTGCGGGAGCAGCACAATCCAATAGTGCTTATTGGAGTCTTTTAAGTTTGATGTGCGCTGCGTTGCGACCTTGCGAATATACGCGCGCAGAAAATTTTGAAAAAATTGGAAATGGAATTTCAAGGACACGCTGTATACCGAAAGATTCGCCTTAACGAGCTGAACACAATACTGTTTTCGGATTTCGAAGATGTTCATTCTGAAGGAAGTTACGGCTAGTAGAACTTGGAACAGCTTGATTTTTCCAGAGTTTATCAGCTCTTCTATCTCTTTTAAAAGAGAGTCTTCGGCTGCTGTTTAGCGCAGAATAATCTACTGAAAGAGTACTATCGAAGGGTGCCCGCCGCAATCTCCTATGTGTGATGCTTGTTGCGTTACACCCACGCGAAAAGGCGTCCGCATGCAGATTCAAGATTATTGAAAAGAGGATATTGGAGACAACCTGTATACCAAAAGATTCGCCTTGACGAGCTGAATACAATGCTGTTTTCGGATTTCGAATATACTCATTCGGAAAGAAGTTATGGCCCTGCGTAATTTGCGTGATTCACATGAATTTCGCGGAATTTCCGGAATTTCGCGGAATTCCCAGAATTTCGCGGAATTCCCGGAATTTCGCGACATTCACGGAAATTTTGCACATTCTGTGAGCGGTATTGTATTGATATATATGTATGTATGTATGCATGTATGTATGTATGTATGTATGTATGTATGTATGTATGTATGTATGTATGTATGTATGTATGTATGTATGTATGTATGTATGTATGTATGTATTGGTATGTATGTATGTATTGGTATGTATGTATGTATGTATGTATGTATGTATTGGTATGTATTGGTATGTATGTATGTATGTATGCATGTATGTATGTATGTATGTATGTATGTATGTATGTATGTATGTATGTATGTATGTATGTATGTATGTATGTATGTATGTATGTATGTATGTATGTATGTATGTATGTATGTATGTATGTATGTATGTATTGGTATGTATGTATGTATTGGTATGTATGTATGTATGTATGTATGTATGTATGTATGTATGTATGTATGTATGTATTGGTATGTATGTATGTATTGGTATGTATGTATGTATGTATGTATGTATGTATGTATGTATGTATGTATGTATGTATGTATGTATGTATGTATGTATTGGTATGTATGTATGTATTGGTATGTATGTATGTATGTATGTATGTATGTATGTATGTATGTATGTATGTATGTATGTATGTATGTATGTATGTATGTATGTATGTATGTATGTATGTATGTATGTATGTATGTATGTATGTATGTATGTATGTATGTATGTATGTATGTATGTATGTATGTATGTATGTATGTATGTATGTATGTATGTATGTATGTATGTATGTATGTATGTATGTATGTATGTATGTATGTATGTATGTATGTATGTATGTATGTATTGGTATGTATGTATGTATGTATGTATGTATGTATTGGTATGTATGTATCAGTGGCGTACCCAGGATTTCGGCTCGGGGAGGGGGGGCGCGACAAAAATTTTTTTCTAAGGAAGGTGCGTGGCGTTAGCCACGCACTCCGAAAAATTTTTGGAGGTGCTTCCCAAAGTTTTTTCGGGTCCCCGACCCCTAAAATTTGGAAAAAGGGGGCGTGGCTTCAGCCACGCCCCCGAAAAAAATTTTTTTACAAGGCTAATTTGAATTTTTAAAAATTTTTAAAAATTATTTTAATTATTTACAAAAATAAACAAGTCACTTACACATTTTTATAACCCATATAAGTAACTTTCAAAAATTTCGCGACCCATTCTCGGGGGGGGCGCGCGCCCCCCCCCCCCGCCCCCCCCCTCGGTACGCCACTGATGTATATGTATGTATATAGTAACTAACCTCTCGAGAGCTTGAGAGGTGTGGTTTGAGCGGTTGACCAAGATGGTACACAGTTTATTATTGTACAATGGCCTACGTTTCGGCGCTGTCGCCTTCGTCAGAGCCTGGAAGTCGAACTCATCAGAATCTATCCCCTCAGACGTCAACAAAGGACACAGAGTACTATTCGAGAAAAAGCCAAAGAAAACTCAGTCAGAGCAACAAGAGCAATACTAACCTTAGCCAGAAGCAAAACGGAAGTCGAGAGACCGCCGTGTATGCAAGACTATGCCTCAGCTCTACTTATATATGCCGTTGTGACCTGACCTCATATTCAAATCCGCATAGGGATTGATATGGCGCCAGTTCTTTGGTGATAGCGATACACTCCTCCTTTCTATTCATTTTTGGATTTTTGGCGTTTATCCGAAACGCTTCCAACGTTTTGCGCGCAAGGATCTCGGGTTCGAACGACAAGATTTGCACCGCAATTTGAATTTCAGCTTTATCATGGCGCACTATACGATGCTTGCCCAATGGAGTGGCTGCTTTTAACTTATTTAAGCCGTCTATATGTTCTTTAAGGCGACAACAGAGAGGGCGGCCCGTTTCACCAATATATGTATCGCCGCATGCTAAACATGTGATAAGATATACAATACCGGATAGCATGCAATTACCCTCCCTACCAAATGGGCACACCACGCAGTTAGGAGTTGGACAGAAGCGATCGTAAGCACGGTTTCGAACCAATCGCTGTTTGAAATTTGCGGGGGGAATATCGACTACCTTAACAACGCCCTGCAGACCCGCCTGATATACGCACCGCCGCACTGCGCTGCTCAGTTCATCAGAAATGAATGGCAGGCAGAACGGAATTTCCGCGGTGCTGCTCGAATTGCGAGCTCTGCCCCGAGAGCACCAATGTGCTCCCAGGGTGTGCTCCCGAGCAGCATAGCCGTTGGAGGCCGCGATTCCCCGAGCGACGGCGATGGACCATGAGCGCTCTTCGCTGCCGGAGGATACTTGAACAGCTGTTTTGTACATGTTACCCACAATAGCTTTTTGTTGTGCTCTACGATCTTCCTTTGGAAAGCGGCAGACATTATGTGATCATAATGTTTTGGGCCACGAAAAACTAAATTGACGTTAGGTAATGTTAATAGAAATAGAAATAGAAATAGAAATAGTTATATACAAAATGTGGTGCCGTAATTTGTTTAACATGGAAATCAATTTTGCAGTGAACTATTTCAACTCCGTTTCGTTCCTGTCCTTAGACGGAGTAAAGGAGCTCAGAACTCTCCCCGGAACTCATCAGTAAGAAAGGAGAGTTCACGAGTCCTGTGTATTTCGAAATAGTTTTAGGATAAAATTTTTTGAATGTTGTTGAAATAGATGAAGTTTAAGAACTTACAATTTTTATACTCCGTCTTTCATTATATATAATGATATATGATATATTATATATATTGATCATATACTATAAACTATAGTAGTGACCATATTGGTAGACTAGAGGATAAAATGAAACATGTTAGTGTTTTTGTAGTTGGTTTTATTTATTATGATGTTAGTCATTTTGATAGACTACTTTACTAAATTGGTTGTCTGTAGTAGATGTGTATTGAAATAACTATACTGATTAATGATATGTGCTATTGATTAGGATCGTGAAAGAGCTTAATTGAATTAAAGGCTGGTATAAGACATATATAACATCAATTAACTATATATTGTGTAAATTTTGATGTAGAATGTGTAATAATCTTTTAATTTTATCGTAATTGTAAAATTCATATTTATATAGTATAAAATTATTCTTATGTAAGCATTTGAAAATATTTGTATAAATCATGTTTTCATTGTATCCATTGGAAATAAGTAAGTTTCGTAATTGTAGTATTTTTTTGACAAAATCGTCAAGAAAAGTGCAAGTACGGGCAACTCTTAAAGTTTCTGTGTAAACAATTGCGTTTTTGATGTGATTGGATACACCAGAAGTGATGTGTATAAATCTTTTTACATGAAAAGGGAAACTATCAGTTTTGTTATACATTTTAGTTGTGATTCTGTTATTAATGATTGTAATATGTAAGTCCAAATAATTACAATGTAAATTATCTATATGAGTAGTTTCCAAACTTAGTTTGTTATCATATACGTTTTTGATTATATTATGAATTGTAGGTTCAGTGCGGTTGTGTATGATTAACAGATCATCCATATAACGAAATGCAAAAACTTGTTTATTGTTATTTACTTTATTAACTATATACTTGTATTCATACCAAGATAGTGTCAGGTCTGCTAACAATGAACTAAAATTACCGCCTTGTGCTACCCCTATTTTTTGTTTGAAAATGTAAGTGCTAAATCTACAGAAACTGTTATCAAGAATATAATCAATGTAATACAATAAGTCTGAAATGGTGTAGTTTCTGTAGCTAGATTTTGTGTTTATATTATCGGTGTAGTATATTTTGTTAAAGCCATTATATGTCAGATATTTTTTGTTTGCATTTTTGAAGCATAATTTGAGAAGTTCCTTGAGGTTGGTTTTTATTATGTTATGTGGTAGGCTAGTAAACATATTTGTGAAATCAGCTGAGTATAATTGCATGTTATTTATGTTGATATTGGATAATTTATCACTTATATTAGTATTGTCTATTGACCAGTAATTATATGAAGTTTGTTTTTTATATTTAATCGCTTGTACATAGTTTTTAAAATGTATTTTTATGTGTTGAAATATACATTGTAGTTCCAAGGCAAGAGGTTTAATGCTACTGTGTGTAGCTCCAGTGATAAATCTGAATTTAATAGGGTTTTTATGGAGTTTTGGTACACAGTATATTAATGGTATTTTGTTAATATTTTGCAGTGGTAACTTGCTATTTCTGCAAAAGTCAATATGTCTTTTTATTATATCATTAGCATTTTCTTCTTCATATAAATTATATGTTTCATTTTTATTTGAAACTTCGTTTTTCTTATCAAATGTGATCCCTAATTCTTTCATTATTGTTTGTATGTAGAATTTTTTACAGATAATACCGAAGTTATTAATTGCTTTATCAAGTGGGCAAATTACAAATTGATTTTTAAGGTTTTTTATGTAACTACATTCAAAATTGTAATTTTGTTCGTTTGGGTCTTGTTTGTTTTTTAGTCTGGTTTTATAGAGAAGTGGTTTGAATCTAAGTTTGAATTTTTTTAGAAGAAAAGTTTCTATGTTTATAAGTTCTTCAGGTTTAAGTTTGTATTTTTTGATGTAAGTATTCATAATGAGTTGAACTGTTGACTGGATCCAATCTATTATTTCTTTTTTACTGGTATTGTTAGGTATTCTGTATTTAGTACCTTTGTTCATTATGGATTTTAAGTGTTTATCTTTAATTATTTCTATGTTTCCAGTAATGATATGTCCATGGTTGTTATCGATATATTGTGTAATTTCTGATTCTCTACACTTACATTTTTGAGTAAGAATTTGATTTATTTTGTTCGTATCAAGTTCAGCGAGAATAGAATTGTAATTAAAAATTTGTATAGAAATTGGATTTTTGTATTTATATACAAGTCTGCATGGATTGTAATTGATTTTACTATTTTTGAGAATGTTTTTTACGTAACTATTATTGATAATTTTATTTAGATTGATTTCGTCTAGTATATTATGGATATATTCAACTTTGATATTGTTATGATTAATATTTTGTTTTTCCTTTTTGTTACCATTGAACATAAATTTGCAAAGTATACTAAGAGTGGTTATTTTTATATTTCCTTCAATTTTCATTAAAAATGTGGGATCAAAACACGCTGCAATTACTTGTTTTATAAAACTTCTTTTCAATGAATGGATATATTGAAATAAATCTTGTAGTGTGCTCTTACTATTAATAGTTTTTAAGAATGAATCTAGTGTTTCTTTATTCTTATTTTTATGCCTGTATTGACTACGTATTCTGTCTTTTGTTATTTTCAAATTATAGTAAGGATGTGTTTCTTTTTGTAAAAGAGGGTTATCAATATCAGATATATTTCCTTCCTTTCCTTTCATATCCTTTAATGTTGTCATTCAATCCAAAAGGATAAGCTGTGTTGAGTAATTTGATCCAGAATAGTTCTTTACTTACCAAGACATTCTTGTCTTTATTGTTTTCCAGACTATCTAGTATTTGAACTGTAATACTTCTATTTGTGCATGTTTTGAAGCGATCATATAGAAAGTTACTTATATCATTCCTTTTAGAATGATAAAAGTGTTCTCTTATCCTGCTTTTCAGATTTCTAGTCGTTAAACCTACATATTGTTTATTGCATTCATTACATGTGATGCAATAGATGACATTGTTATTTTTGCAATTGCTGTTATTTGTGCAAAATGTGTATATTTTTAATTTTGTTGAATTACTTACGATATATGGATATAAGTTACATTAGTTTCGTTGAACAACTTACGGCCATATTACATAAGAGTCCTGTTCGATTAACATACAATATATCGCTGGCCAACAAGTCCCGTTCTGAATCGAACAAAGGCCTGTTGTAATCCAGGGCGGCCATCGTTTGCTGTAGTGCGCATATCTTCGACATACCGATGGGGGGGGGCATGTTTATTATCTTTAAATAAAGGGTTTAACATTAGCGAAACCTAGTTTAGTACTACATACTTAGTAGTAACCAATTGGTGCGCGACATGCGTCGCACCTACGTCCTTTTGAACGTGGTCTATTGCGCTTCCCAGGGCCATAATAGCAGTAGATAATGGGGCGCTTATATTGGAGTCGGGGATTAGTATGATGTTCAAGGTAGAACAAACGGTATGGTGTACATCAGACATGATATAATATGATTAATAATGACCTAGTACTCGTCTTAAATGGGATATACCGCCAGAACATTGGTGATCTACAAAATTTGATCTTTTCTGCCTCACTAAACAGGCTATCCACCCTATCCTTGCTGGTAGTTTAGACACATAATACTTCATGTAAAGAATATTACAATGAGCAATTGGTAGTATTTATTCAAGACGTGCATGTGGAGGAGGATATGATCGCTGTTACGAAAAATAGACATCAATTGATGTATTGCTCACACAGTTGCATACACATAGATAATCGATAGCCTATAAATTAGGTTGGGTTTCTCCGGTGTTGATATGCCATGGTTGACTCCGGGGTTTCGTTGCGGAACATTTCTATATAATAATGTTTCTACCTTTATCAAACTTATCTTTTATGATAATGCTCTGGTGCGAGTGCTCCGGAGTGTGGTGTGGGGTGTCCACTCTGGAGAAACGATACCTTTACACTTTCTGGAATGCAAATGCTACTGCTTGGGGTAAATCAATCAAATGCAGCAAAGTTACTTTATTCGAAATTACATTACCTACGTGCATATGCTAATATCTGGCACACAGAATAGTTACACAGAATACTATCCACCCCTCTTGCATTAAGAGTAAGAGGTGATTTAAAGTTTTAGGTGGTTTAAATGATATTTAACTTTATTGGTATATCCATAGACCAACATATAGTAATATACTTGTAAACGGCATTACGTTTTTATCCGCCCTCTCGCATTAAGAGCGAGAGTAGACGTAAGGTCTTTTGATAGATAATTAATACATAATTACTCGTACCTTACTACCTGGTAACTGCACAACGAAAAAAAAGTGCACCTATAGACACTCAAGAAAAAGCCGAAGTATATCAGAACTATCTACAAAGACTAGTCCTTCGTTTCAGTAAACGTTGGAATTATATTTCAAACAATAAATAATAGAAGTAATTACTTGGGAATAATAATTTACTAAATACATTACTTACATGCATTCAGATAGTATACGTATAATACACATTTACGCACATACATGTATATACATACATAATGCATACATACCAACACACGTACTTACATATATTCATACGTACATTCCACATACATAAATACATACATACATACATACATACATACATACATACATACATACATACATACCAATACATACATACATACATACATACATACATACATACCAATACATACATACATACCAATACATACATACCAATACATACATACATACATACATACATACATACATACATACATACATACATACCAATACATACATACATACATACATACATACATACATACATACATACATACATACCAATACATACATACATACCAATACATACACACATACATACATACATACCAATACATACATACATACATACATACATACATACATACCAATACATAGCAATACATACATACATACATACATACATACCAATACATACATACATACCAATACATATTGGGGTGATTACTAAAAAATGGGACAGCTTGATTTTTGTCAAATTTTGAGATTTTTTGTTTCCATCAACAAAAAGCAGACTGCAACGTAAACGTCGCTTATATAAGCGACCTTCGCCTATTATTCTGGCAAAACGTCAACGTTCCTCTCTCACAACCCTACGCGTGGCGCCCTGAAGTACTCGAACAAGGTTTTTTGAACATCGCGCATTCTTGCGCTGCCATACCGTAAAGTTATAGAGCAATTGATATACCATTCGAAAGAGCTCTTCATGCTCTTTCAAACAGTATATGAAACATACAGAATTTCTTTCTATTTCTGGGTAAAAGAAAGCGAAATACCTGAAAAATTGCCATTTTTGGCGCAACAAAAACCAGTAAATCAAGTTTCAATCTGTATTTTCCAAACATAGATAAAATGTGGGGTAAGCTGCATATGGATGGATAGAGCGTAAAAAGCTCTTTCAGATGGTACCTATAGAACATGCGTTCACCTGCAAAGCATTGAATAGCACGCATCTTTGTTCTCAAAGCTGCTAATGGCCATATCTCCTGAATTTGAAAGTTGAGGCCAGCAACCCATCGTGGGCTGGTGACTGTACCTTCACGCATTGCAGCAGTAGTACTTTGGATAGTTTCGCATGTTTCACTGCGCAGATACTGCTCGAAGCTTATAATTTCTCAAAGTGACTAACTTTGCATTTCAGCCACTATAAAAATTATTAGTTATGTAAATGACCTTATATAGGTATTTTTTGAAAGAGAATAATCTATTCTAACAACTATCAAAATTGGGAAGTTTAATCATTTTTTTTTTTGAGAAATCTACATTTATTCTCCATGTGTCCCATTTTTTAGTGATCACCCTAATACATACATACATACATACATACATACATACCAATACATACATACATACATACATACATACATACATACATACATACATACATACATACATACATACCAATACATACATACATACCAATACATACATACATACATACATACATACATACATACCAATACATACATACATACCAATACATACATACCAATACATACATACATACATACATACATACCAATACATACATACATACCAATACATACATACCAATACATACATACATACATACATACATACATACATACATACATACATACATACCAATACATACATACATACATACATACATACATACATACATACATACATACATACCAATACATACATACATACCAATACATACACACATACATACATACATACATACATACATACATACATACATACATACATACATACATACATACATACATACATACATACATACATACATACATACATACATACATACATACATACCAATACATACCAATACATACATACATACATACATACATACCAATACATACATACATACCAATACATACATACATACATACATACATACATACATACATACATACATACATACATACATACATACATACATACATACATACATACATACATACATACATACATACATACATACATACATACATACATACATACCAACATACACACATACATAATTCATACTTACATACACTCATATATACATATATATAACATAAGTAAATAACATATTTAAATATGCACATATGTTATAGAGACCTCACAAACAGATAAGAAATTGACATCTACGTGTCGCTGTGCTAATTGAAATAGATTCAAATGATATTAGTTAAAAATTTCGGAAGAACCCTGACGTGATGTTGGGCACAAATATCCGATGCAGTTTCCATCACGGGTAGCGCTCCCCAGCGATGAAATGGTTCGCCCTAACCTAAGAGGAACTAGCCTCTTGAAGGAAACTGCATAAGTGTCCAGGATGGACCACCTTTGACTCAATGGATTGCAGGTCCCTTAACAAAAATTCAATTCAAACTAATCTTTGTTCAATGTTGTCCTTGTTTAACGATAATAACACAGAAAATCGGCTAAGAGTGGTAACAATAACACAAGTAATAACAATACTGGTTCTAGATGCAACAGAAGAAACTGTAACATATGTGATAAAATTAAATTCAACAACATTACACATGGGGACGAGTGGCGTAGTGGTATGAGGCGCCGCTATGACCAGATCGGACACAGGTTCGATCCCCGCCCCTGGGCCAACCAAGCCCTCTACCCTCCGGAGACGGTAAATTGGTACCAGAGTAAACTGGGAGGATAAAAGCACTGACTTGAAAACGGCTGGCCCCCGCAAGTCATTGTAATAGGCTCGCACGCATACAATTGCCTCTTCGACTATGAAGTTAGTGTGTGCGTTCGGCGCATGCCCTCAGAGGGTATTGAAGACGCTGAATCCTTTATTCTTTATCCTTAACATTACACATAGTTCTACAACAAATTACTACTTCAGAACTAACAAACCCAACATATGTAATTGTGAATCAAAGAATGTGATTTATATGATAACATGTCTTACATGTAACTTACAATATGTGGTGAGACCACACAAAAATTGAGATCAAGAATAAATCAACATAAGAGAAGTTTTCATAAATTCAACATACATACGTTTATGGTGGATCTTTTAAAAAATACTGGGCATGACCGGAGAACATTAGTGTAGATGTACTGGATCATGTCACTGAAATGGACAATACAAAAAACTCTTGAGAGACAAAGAGCTTAAGTGGATACAATATATTGTCACTGCATATCTATTCGGATTCAATGACCAAATAAAAGGGTTTGGCAAGATTTCCGACAATATTAATCCGCTAGAAAAAAGGGAACATCCTTACTTTAGATGTCCAGTCAGAAGAACAAGAAGAGGAAGAAAGAAAAGAAGATTCAGGAGAAAGAGTACATGCTATGACAGAACAGAAGTAGTAATAACAACGATAGATAGTTTGCATAGTAATGCACTCTTCAGGTACTTTCGTACATTAAATAAAATGGATATAAATAGGCTTATCGAATACTCCTTTACGGCAGACTTTAATAAATTAACATTTGAACACAGATACAAGATATATTCATTGATAGCCACTCCATTCTGGGGAAGGACAAAGACTTTAATGAAAGACAAAGACCAAATAAATATCACATTACCATACTTGGGCAACATTATGGAACGACTGAAACTTACCAGATCGAGCAACAGTGCTAGAGTACGTAGAATAATTACTGAACACATAAATACTAGGGACATCGATTTGAAAGATATTAGAGTAACAATCCGCTATAACTTACAAAAGCCTCTAGGGCTTGAAATTTGTAATTACAATAACTTTCTTAGAAAGTTAGATACCAACCTTTTTAATTTTATAGAGGATCATGAATGTGTATGCGACAAATATGTTGCGTATATTGATCCAACTCACAAACATGTCTGCACAGGGAGTATCGATTTTATAGATGACGAAAGATTGAAGAGTGCATTGAGAAAAGGAACTAAATATAGAAGACTCTCTATATTTGATAAAGAAGATGTTTAAGTACGATAAAAGACTTTTTATCCCAACTAGTGGCAAAGTACATACATAAATTTAGAGCTAACTCTACAGACAAGGAACAGTTAATACACAGCCTGAACCGTTACTTTAAGAACAAGATTACACCGAAATTGTATAATATGTATAACATCAGAAATTAAAGACGACCAATATGATAAAAAAAGCCTTAAAGCAATTACACAAACACTTCGTAGTAACCCCAGTGGATAAGGCTAGTTCTAATTTTAGGTTTACCTGCAAAAAATTTTATATAAGAATGATGAAGAAAGAAATGGAACAAGCTAATAATGAAGGTAGCACCTATGAAAGCACTAACTATACAACTGAAGATATCCGGATGAAGCAAGTAAGAATACCTAACAGTCTGAAAATCAAACCTGAGGAAAGATTCCTCGAAATACCTAGAATTTATTATATACCAAAGATGCATAAGAATCCAATCAAATTGATACATAACAGGAGCAAGAAAAAGTACACTGAAACCTCTTATGTATATTTTGCAGCTGATACTTGTACATATAAGAAAACATTTTGCTAATTATTGTAAGGTTATGAGACAGAGAACACAAATTATTTACTTTTGGGCGGTGGAAAATAGTACCCAGATAATAAGGGACTTAGCAACAGCTAAGGGAAACTTGAACATTTATTCAGCGGATTTCTCAAGTCTTTTTACTAGTCTACCACATAACGTGGTAAAGTCTAATCTCAAGAAACTTTTAACCCTGTGTATGAGAGGCTTTAAGTATATCAGAGTATGTAATAGAAACGTATCTTATGTTAATACGGTTACACTGCATGGAAAATATTTTCAATTGGAGGATGTACTCTACATGATAGACTCCCTGCTAGACTCTAGTTACTTAAGTTTTGGAGGAGTCGTTTACGACAAATTAAGGGTATACCGCAAGGTGCTTCTTGTAGCCCACAAATGGCCGACCCAACATTGACATATATGGAATATGAATTTATGAAAAGACTGGCAATTACATCAAACAATTTGAGATTTTCTTTTAAGTATACTTATAGATACATTGATGATATACTCCACGTATCTACGAATGAACAGAAATTTGAAAGAGTTATTAAAGATATATATCATGATGCACTTGAGATAGAAAAGACCAACAATAATTGCAAAATCACTAATTTCTTAGATTTACACATAAACACTTCTGACAATTTAATAAAATTTAGTCTTTATAAAAAAACAGACAGCTATAATTTCAAAGTTACTAGATATCCTCATTGGAACTCCAACATACCTAGGTACATACTAATAAATACATTATCATCTGAGATGCTTAGAATTTACAGAAACTGCTCTAGTTACCCGGACTTCAAAGATAGAATAATTGAGTTGGGTAGAACATCTTTTGATAATGGATGGGAGTGTGTGTACTTTATGAACATACTATGTCGGGCTATGATGGATAAACCTTTCATTTTACGCAAATACGGGTTTGTAACAGCGATACATCTTCCTCTGATGCACGAGTTACGCGCAGTGTGGACTACTGCTAACGCGCCAGGATGACACAGTAAGATAAATTCAAATTCGACCTCGTACACATCACAACATAGTAGACTCAAGTCTCATTTTTCCACGAGCGTGCCTGTTTCCTTTTCCAACTTCTACTTCTACTTCTAATACTTTTTTGACTTCTGCCATCATAAGTATTCAAAAAGTATCAATGATTTTTACGTCTTTTGAAGCTTTCTTGTGAAATACTGATGAGGGCCGACAAGAAAGCTACACATCCGGTATAGTTCTAAGGCCCGAAACCGGTTGTGTGTAAACTCATATACATATATTTCTAAGTTTGTATCTTGTCTTCTATCTCAAGTGGTACTTAGATATAATAACTTCCTTTGTTTCATATGGATGTGGAGCGGTTGGTCGAACAGCTGTATCGTTGTGGTGCAACCTGTGTTGCAGTCCGCTATTGTTCTTATGTAAGTAGGTGTAGGTATTATCTACTCCTTGGTCGATCAAAGCTGTTAGAATGGCGTTGATTTCCACACTGTCAAAAGCCTTTTCGTAGTCGACAAAGGTGAGGACCAGGGGTTTGTACTCCCGACAGACCTCCACGACCCTTGTGACAGCTTGGATGTGATCGATGCAGCTGAATCCTCTATGGAATCCGGCCTGTTCAGATGGTTGTGCTTCCAACGTCGTCGAGATACGCGACATGATGATCTTTGTGAATAGCTTATAAAGCACCCTTAACAAGCTGATTGGTGGGTAATTTTTCAGGTCTTCTCTCCCGCCTTTCTTGTGTAGGAGGATCGTGCGGGATGTCTTTTACTGGTTGGGTATCCTTTCCTTCTTTAAGTAATCTGTCATATGAGTTGCCAGTAGACTATGCAGCTTGTGACCGCCGGCTCTCAACAAATTAGCAGTGATTCCATCCGGACCAGGAGCTGTGCTTGGTTTCATGCACGCTATGGCTGCTCGTAGGCAATCGTCATCCATGAACGTCTTGGCACGTGTCTGCGATTGCTGGTTGGTCCTGAATTAGATTTCGACTGCTGACGCGGCTGGTTTACGCGGTCAACAAATACGTCGCACCATCTCTTCGGTGGCTTACCACGTGGACGTTTAGGAGCTCTTGAAATCCATTCCAGTGTTCTTTTAGTCCATCTGTCGTCTTCTCTCCTAATTATATGTCCGGTCCATCTATGTTTGTTCTTCGATACATTTTCTGCTGGATCTTGTAGACACGAAATTTGACTAAGGTCAGAGCTTCGAATCCCGAGTCTATGCTGTTTAAACTTCGTTATCTGCAAAACCTTCCTCTCCAGCGCCCTCTGTGTTGTTTGTAGCGCCTTCGTAGTTGCTGAAGTGTCAGCCCAGGTTTCGGCTGCGTAACACAGAGCTACAAGAACTGTAGCATCGAAAAGGTGAGCACGTAGGTCCGAGTCAGCGTTATGATCTGTGGCCTCTCTCAGTGGTCCGAATGCTGCCCATGCCGTTCTGTCTTCTGCTAAGTTCGTCCTTCATATCGTTGTTCCTGGTGATCGTGCGGCCCAGATAAACGTAGGATGTGGTTTCCTCTACCGGTGATCCCTCCAAATTAACCTTCGCTACACCAGTTGTTCCTCATAAACTGCGTCTTCATCCGATTGATTCTGAACCCTATCCTTCTCCCGCTTTCATTTAACTCGTTCAACATCTCTTCGGCTTCGTTAACGGATTTCGAGAATAGAACGATCGTTTGCGAAACGGAGATTCAAAAGGTATCGTCCATCCACTCATATCCCCTTTTCATCCCAATCGAGTGACTGCATACACCATTGAAGTGCGGCCGTAAACAGCTTTGGCGACAAGGTGTAGATGACGACTAGATCAGACGCCAGCGATTAAATTTTTTTCGATTTGCTCACAAAAAAATAGAAATCGAAGTGGCCAATCCAAACAAGGTGCGCACCGATGGATGCAGTATAGAATCTACTCCGAACTTGTCCTTTTTTTTACCCGCTTACGCCTTTTTAGACGAAATGGCCATTTTGCGAAGTCGCTCAAGTGCAATATTGGACATATAATCCGTCTTTGGCATAATGCTGGGCCAAAACAAGCAGTTAGGTCATTTTATGTAGTCCAAACTCAAACGGTGAGTCAAAAAGGCAATATTGTGTCTTATTTTACAATTTGTAGATACGATTCCTTACAATACTGCTCATATACTACCCATCTATCTACAGGCGTTTAGCATATCAGATTCGAAAGGCAGATTTGAAGCCACCGTTCCTTACTGCATTTAATAGTACGCAACTTGTTCGGATTGACACTTCGACTTCGTTGTTAGCCATTCTTCTCAGTGAAAGTGAACTAATCAGCAGCCTTGAGAGTGATGGACTTCTAGTTTAACGGAGCCTCCTCACGAATACTGCGTTTTGAATGAAAGCTACGGAACTAGGTTTCCTCACTTGCCATTTCAAAATCATTTTAACTTGTGAACATAAAGAAATGCACCCTAATTTGGAATTATTTTTTGTAACCTTTAGGCAGTAGTAAAAGGACATAATGGATTGTAAGGGCGAATTCGAGGTGAATTTCCGCGACAAAAAACCATCTCTAGTTTGAACGGAGCCCATGCGCGAAACGTTTTGTCAAGAAACGCTACGCTTGAATGCGGCGGTCAAACTGTTTGCAGTTGTTTCGCCATTCTGATGGACATAAAGGAGGCCATTTGGAACGACATGATAGAGAAGGTCGCGAATGACGTTTTAAAGGACCTCAAAGTGCCTTGTGATGTCCAAGCCATCGGTCGTGTACTATCTGTTGTGTGTTTAGCATTCTCGCTGTTTGTATTCACATTCTTCAGGTATTTTCAACTAACTCAATCATCGCGGAATATCGATCACATTTTAGATCTCTCCACAATGTTCGAAATACTATTCATTGCAACCTGTGCTTCAGTCTGTTCGTTTACGATCTTGTGGCTTTGATTAGTAAGGGATACGACAATTTTATCTAGCAGTTGCGTATGCGTGCTACCAGTTTCGCAGAAACAACGCTAGTGTCGCGCAATTTCAATGTCTTGGGTTGACAACAAAGTTTGCAGCTTTTTCAATAAATCCTCTCTTTGTACGTAGGATACCCAATTTTGGCATGTGTAGAATATGGTGTGAAATAAACGCGCGCAAATCGTTCAACTCTTAACAGGGAGACTAGGAGAAATCTACGCCGATAGCTGGTATAATTCGAGGTTCAAGTCTTCGACATCTAGAGCAGAAATGAAGCGGCAACCTGAATCAAATCTTCTGCTGAGCATTCATAAATGGAAGCGGTGGAAGATTACTCAAGTTTTGATTTTCCTGAGTTTGGCCGTTATCATATCTATAAAGCTGAATGTGTGTCTGTCTGTATGTGTGTATGTATGTCTGTACGTATGTGCGGAATAGAAATTTTTATTTCTGAACCGATTTGAACCAAACTTGGCACACATGTAATTCGGGGTAGGGAGCGTGTCATAGGCTACTTTCGTTATCGATCGATATCGATTTTATCGATTTTTTGCAAAATTTGAGCTACGGGGCTGGGAGTTGGCACAGGGGGGTAATCGAGCATGCTGATTACAAATATGTTATTGACAGGGCCGGGCGGAGCCGGGTTTGCCAACTAGTAATCTATAACTTGCAGTAAAGTTCAAGTCTGTATTAGCTTTTATTATCTGCCCTTTCTGACTATGCAGAGCTTGTGCTGATTGAATCTCTCTATAAAAAGTTATGATTTCTAAAAAAAAGCCAAAAAATCGAATTTGCTGCTTTGTATTAATCGCTTATCATCATAGCTTTTCTTATAGACGTTCAATTGGCACAAACCTTGTCTAGTTAGAAGGGCAGGTAATAGAACCTATAATACTGACCATAGGTGCGATTGTGTGAGAATTGCTCCCCCCCCCCCTCACCCCTGAGCCAAGACCACGATGACCCCTCACCAAAAGCCGAGAAAAAAATCAACATTGAGGCAAGGTTAAGCAAAGGAGATAATTGTACGTGAATTGCTTATGTATAGAAAAGGAGGAGTCTGTTGAAAAGTGCTTGGTGAAGGGTGTGGGTAGTGATTTCTGGATATTGTCGAGTTTTTATCATAAGAAAATTCATAAATTCAATAGATGAACATCTTGTACGCCATGATGGTCACCACTGGAACTGTCTCGTGCTTCGCTTTTAGAAAGTATTAGGTTGTCCGGAAAATAATGTCGCATGGCATCCTACCGCGACAGAATGACCATAAAAAATAGCGAATGGGGTATCATTTGATAGAGCAAAGCAAGCTCTACAAGATAGTTTACAAATTTACGCGGAAGTCGTGCTCCACCTGAAGTTCGAATCCAAAATGTAAAATAATTTTAGATATTCGAAAAATCGTATCTCGGTTCATAGACGTCTTATGGAAGTTTGCACAGGCATGTACTCTCTACATGGACATTCACATGTATAATTTGTGGTATTTTCCCTTGGCTACAGTACGAGAAATGAAAAGAGGTCAAAAGTGCGAATATGTCGCGTTTTTCGGGTTTTTTGCAAACAACTTGATTTTTTTCGAAAACTAGCGCTTTTCTAAAGCTGAAAATTCATGATTATACTCCTAAAGGTTCATGCTACAGGATCACCCATGTGAGAGAAGCACAGGATTGTTTTGGCAAAAATGTGCCGAAATTCATTTTCTCAATTTTCGGCCATGGAAAAACCGCGAAAATGTGTATACGAGTGTCACATATAGTGAGTGCATGCGTAAGCAAGTTAGGGGTTCCCAGGGCTTTTCTAAACAGAGATACGATTTTTTTCGTTTTTTTAGGTCTTTACTGCCTTGTGAAATTTGGCTCCAAACTTCACGTAAACCAAACCTGGCGCAAAGGCTCAAGCTTCATTTTGTAGAGCTTGTTTTGATCTATCGGTTGGTACCCCATTTACCTACTTTCATGCTCACCCTGCCGCGATTTTGCACGTTAAAATAAAAAGCGACATTATTTTCTGGATAACCTAACATGTCTGATCGTGAGTTCCGTCCTAAAAAGTGCGGTGAAGGGTGTGCCTAGAAATTTGTAGATATTTACGAGTTTTTAGGATAAAAAAAATCCATAACTTTAGTAGATGAACAACTTGTACATGTAATAGTCACCTTAGAAACCTCTTCGTCCTCCGCTTCCAAAAAATATGTAGCACTTCTGAGATCCGTCCAAAAAAGTGCCTGGGTGAAGGATGTCCTAGTAATTTCTGGAAATTCGAGTTTTTGACATAAGAAAATTCATAACTTTTGTAGATGAATATCTTGTACGCCGAGATGGTCACCTCTGGAACCGGTGTACTCCTGGTGTTCCTTACAAAAAATGCCGGGTGAAGGGTGGCTGAGACTCTTGCAATGGGAGTGCTCAAGTAGAGGCTTTTTTACTACTGTAAACGTCTACTTGAGCACCCTTATTATAAAAGTCTCACCCACCCTTTATCCGGCACTTTTTGTAACGAACTCCAGGCAAAAAACGGTTCCAATGGTGACCATCCCGATGTACAAGATGTTCATCTACAAAAGTTACGAATTTCTTTATGTTAAAAACTCGAAAATTTTCGGAAACTATTACGACACCCTTCACCCAGGCACTTTTTTAGATGAATCTCAGACATGCTATATATTTTCTGAAAGCGGAGGACGAGGCGGTTCCAGTGGTGTCCATACTCGCGTAAAAGGTGTTCATCTTCAGAAGTTACGCATTTTTATCCTAAAAAACTCGTAAATATCCAAAAATCACTACCCACACCTTCACCAGGCACTTTTTTCAACAGACTCCAGGCAAACTATATATTCTCTGAAAGCGGAAGACAAGATGGTTTTAAAAACATTCCCGTTGCTGACGTTGCTGTTCATCTACAAAAGTTACAAATTTCCTCTTTTAGAAAATTCGCAAATACTTGAAAATTGTTTAACTCTTTCCGAAACAAATATTCTCGCATGCAAATCTTCTATGGTAATTTTTTCAAATCAGGCAGGGTGGTTCCAATCCTACTTCAGTGTTTAAAAACCTAGGTTATTGGCAGTTTTGGATTTTTTAGTGCAGTTCTGGAATTTTTAAAGTGTCTGCCTCAGAATTCCGAAGTTGAAGTCATTTTCTTTCTTAAGTTTATCTCTGCATTGAAAGCTTACTAGAGTGTAGGGAGTGTAGGAATGAATAGTGAATGTGCCATTGTAACTGTATACTTTCTAACAAAATCAAAATCATGAATATTGTGATAGGAAAAAGTTACGATTTTTTTGAAAGTGGCGGGACAGAGCTTTCGAACCAACCTAGTATATAAAGAAGTAAAAACTTATATTCAAGCAAACAAATTTTCGCATGAAAAAGAAATCGGAACCACACTACTCCCCTCCCTCCCCCTCCCCCCCCCCCCCCCGGTCGACATGTTATGATTTCGAGACCAACTGAGACACCCTTCACCCGGAGGGGCTGCGACCGCTGTGACCCCCTTCACCCTGGAGGGGTCATTCTCACCTTATCGCACTTATGATGCTAACTCCTCCGTTTTTTGCAAATTTCAGATTTTTTTGCGACCGATCTAAAAAGCAAAAGTGATTTTTTATACTATCTATGAATATTTACCTTCTATCCATGAAATGTACGCTCAGCAGATAGCCGCTAACTTACTTCCTTCCCCGCTTCCTCTTTCAAACATATATAGTAGGAGTTGTGAAAATCAGAACTTACAAATTTTTAAAAATGGTGAGGAAAGTTTTTACAGAACTTTCGCTGCAACCTACTAGTATCTTCCCAAGCTTTGTTAGAGCGTGTCATTGTGTTTGTGATGATTTCTTCAAATACATGGTTTCCTAAGGGCCAACTATTGAGAATTGGGTATGTTGTGCAATAGTGACGATTCTGGACCCTTACTCTGACATTGCAATGTTCTGCTGGATGCTAGTAGAAGGCTATCAACTGTACTTGTCGTTGATCCAAGTGAGTTACGACAAGCACTCCACTTGTCGGATATCTCATTTTCAGGTGTTTGATTCTAACAAAACACGTATCTTACCATACTGTTTATTTTCGTATGGTTTCCCAGCCGTCGTTGTAGGTGTAATATTCAGTTGGGATGGCTATGAACCTGATCAGAAGTATATCATTATTTTATTGACCCATGAACATTGCGATCATACCATGTTTAGATGCTTTGGGGCAATGCCGTCATCACAAGCAGATTTGGCTCTCTTTGTACCAGATTTTATTATTATTTTGGTATTAAGCTCTGTTCTTTGTGCATCACTATCATTATACTCATTTTCGTTCTGTCGCAGACAAATGTCATCATTCTTGTTATTGCGTTGAGAGTGCTTCTAACGGTGAATAGTCGTGATCGTAGCAGGAAAGATAGACTCTTCCGGTGGCTGAAGGTGTGCTATTATTTTTGATAACTGAGTCTGCACTTAGTTTATTACAGGGATTTGCCACACTATTATGCTTACTAGGTGTCACTCACTTATTCTATTTCTTGTGGTTACTCCATTTATGGGATGATGTGTTTGAATGGATGCATGTTGTCTTCAATAGCCTACAGGTGAGTTGACTATCTAACCAGTGGTTTACTCATGAAATAATGATTGAGCCGCGAGTTAGTTAAAATCACAGTTTGTTTCGTTCGCACAGTAATGCACGTTTTAGAAATAACTATACTCCGATATTTTAAAAGAATGCGAATTATTAGGTTGGCACGAAAGTTCTTGCGTAATTCAAACAAAATTCAATAACTTTTCAAAGGCTAACCTAAACTCACAAAATTGTATGCTAAAAATATTAGAAGCCTTACGCTTCATGATGGAAGTTTAAGCACGACATTACATGAGCTAGCCCTCGAGAACGAAGCTCTCAAATATGGGGCTCCAAATTTTGCGATTTTGAGTTTGGTGGCAGAAAATCGCAGAGGGCCGCTAGCTAGCCGAAAAAAATCTGTAGAGTTTACTTACACAGCAAAAGTCTATGCGTTATTTTAGCAGGCTTTGATCTCGCATGGAAATGCTAAAACAAAAAATTTGTAAAATTTCTCATTTCACAGGACAAATCCCCTTATCGCTCTAATTTTTCCACAGAAACACAGTTTGCAACCAGAAATTAGACGTAGTTCCTATTTAGAGTCTTGCGACGTTTTCTCGATTGTAAAAAAGTGTTTTCGCCGGAAAACTGCGGACGTAGGAGGATTTTTTCCGCAAAATGACATATTTCACGAATTTTTTTTTGCTTCACCATGCAAGATCAAAGCCTTCCAAAGTAACATACGGACTTTTGTTGTGTAAATAAATTCTACAGATTTTTTTCGGCTAACTAGCGGCAATCTGCGATTTTCTGGCACCAAACTCAAAATCGCAAAATTTTAAGCCCCATATTCGAGAGCTTCGTTCTTGATGTCCAGCTCACAGAATCTTATGCTCAAGCAACCATCATGAAGCGTAAGGCTTCTAATATTTTTACCATACAAGATTGTGAATTTAGGTTTAGTCTTTGAAAAGTTATTGACTTTTGTTTGAATTACGCAAGAACTTTTGTGCCAACCTAATATAATTATATGCCCCTATATTCCTATATGTTTCTTTACCACAATCCGCGACCGTTTGGTGCGAGGTGCATATCTTCAGCAAAATTTGAACGCTGATCTCAAACACACTTCCGTATTTGCGGGATCCCTTTCTGGAAGGAGTTATGGAAGCATAGAAATTTAAATTCTGAGCCATTCTTATATGCAGTTGCCAATTCACGTTGATGGTGTGATGCTTAAGTGCTGCCCTCAGAGGCGAGATACTGCTTCTAAGAAGGAGGACGAACCTTTTTTCTGCATTTTGAGTGCCATCTGCAGGCACTTGCAGTTGTATTTGACGTATTTGACCTCAAGGAAACGTTTTCTGGCAGCGTTTGCTTGCTGCTTGTTGAAGTTCTGTTCACATTAATTGATGTACAGAGGTGGAAATTACAAACACAGACTCTTCTCACAATGGGAACAATGTGAGATTAGGGCAGACTACACTGCTTGCAGATAACTTCGAGTGTGTATCGACTTATAATTGAAATGCAAAAGAGTTCGCTCTCAACCGGGTTTCAACAACTACACACTTCAACTGTGTAAGGAATATTGTACAATTTTTTTGTATATTCTGCCGTCTTTCAGTACGTTTTGCCTTGCTCGAAAAATGCTAAACTTGATCAGTTCTCTTCGATTACTTGTATCTTCAACATTTTCTTTCAACAGAATATATCAAAGTAAGCGCTGCAAAAAATGGTTCCCTCTATTTGTTAGACCCATTTCAAAATCTTGATACAACAAGAAGTTGTGTTTTTTGATAAGGGTGCGACAGAACTTTCGGTTCAATCTAACATTAGGTTGGTTCGGAAGCACACGTTGTTTTCCAGAGTTACCTTAGAAGCATGTGAAATGAGGTTTTCTTCCTCATCTAGTCATGCTTCTATACTAATTGCTTTGGTGATCACTGAGCATAATCGCCACCATGTCCAGATTAAGCAGTCATTTGAAACCTTCATTTTCGATTTTTAGAAGTGCTTAGTGGCAGATGGATTAGACAAAGTGTAAAGCAATGCATGTTTTGGCACATAACATGAGCTTTTCAGAATTTTTCAAAATGAGTTTCCTAAAAGTCTTTTTTTTTGCGAACTTGTGTCATACACGAGCGCATCAAACTTCAATAAATCTTCGAACTTGAAACTTCCAAAAGTCGATTACGATTTAACTGAGGTTGGTGTTGTTTCTATCCAAATTCCTCATCCCCGTATTGTAGGTCTGAAGAACGAAACGAACTTTCAACCCGACCTAATTATTTACTAATAAAAACAGGTTGATCGTTGAGGATTTGATAATCATTTTGATTATTAAGTAACAACAGATCATTTTTATCCGAAGAAGCTTTATTAGCCACTTTTGAAAGATATAAAAATAAATGTGATTATTTACATTAGGTGCGCAAAAGATCTTTCCGAAATTTGGGCTTAGTCTCAAATCCCGTAAAGTAAAGACAAACAGATGCCTCAAACAGTATTGATGCAGACTACTATTTGTTACGTTTGAGAAGCGATTCTTCCGACGAGCGTTGAGATAATTACCAAAGCTTACAATCCTTCATTTTTGACATGTCTAAATTTTGCTAATTCTTAGGATTTTATCTGAGACTTGAAGGTGCTCTAATCGCCGACTTAGCAACTTTTCGGGTTTTACGTTACAATTTTTCAAGGAGTCCTACTAACAATTGCTCAAACTGTTTTTAAATTGCATTACTGTTCAAATTAAATGTCATGGCCCGTAGTAAACCCACAAAATATGTCTTACTGTAAAGAAAGCAAAGTCAGGACGTGTCCGACTGAAGTACATGTTGCTCACGACCGTGCCTTGATTGCCGCAAAGCTTGCACGCTCACGCGCGATTAGACCCTTATAATGCCGTTTACAGCTCACACTGACACTGCGCTATTGATATCGCCTCAAAGTAGAGAAGTCAAAGTTGAAGCTAGCTAGGCAAAGATTCTACAGACAGAAAGGTCGCTTAAGACTGCCAAAGAGCAAATCAACAAACTTTGATGTCGGCCTGAGTATTATGGATTTGTTAACTTAATGCCTTCACTGATAAGCTGCTGGAACTCTTACGAAAGCTACCATAGCCAGTGCCAGCACCTCGCTAATGGTGGTGGGTCGAGAACTTGAGCGCTTATGTTTTGCAAGTTGCTGACTAATTTCATTTCATTTCATTTGTACGCTCAAGGCGTTCCATAAAAAAAAAGACACATCAAGAAGTTAGTAATACAGTGGAAACGAACAAGACATGTAAACAAATGCAGACATCATCATGTCAGTCCGAGTCTGATCCTAATCAGACTAATGTGAGAAGATAAAACAGCTTGCACTGAATATGTTGGTAGGCTAATAGATAAGTATGCAGATGTAGGCATGAGATTTATAACTCCAAAACTTTGAATCCATGGAGATGGGACGCATGCCCCCTCGTTGCCACCGGAACGATCTTTAGTTATTCCTAAAGCAATCCGGCGGCTTATAAGGCAGGTCTACTGGCTCAGGTATAATAACCATAACCCAACCTAGCCGGAATGCTGGGGAGGCCCAATGACCCCAAAGGTGAAACGATTCTCATTGAATCCATTTGTTGAAATAGCAAGCTGTACGATTGACTACTAGATAGCTGAACGAAAAAGACTCGGACTGAGATGCTGATGAAACTGTGTTAATAACTAGAACAAAACGAGTACAACAAAATAAAAGTTTGACGCAACGTGAGGAGGTACACGAGAGGCGTCAAAGAAATAATTTACAGCCACAACTGAACCCGCAAGTCAATGCAAGATCAACGAGCACCTGAAAACAGGTTTTAGAGGTAAAATGGAGAAGAAAGTCTACTCCTGAAAATATGACTACTCTCTGCACTAGTGGTCTCAACCGGGAGGTGCGAAAGCCACCTAGCCGACCTGTAGAACACGTTGTTGAACATCAGCAAGTTTCTCTTGCGCCGGATTCTTGGATATTGCAAGTTAAAAGAGCCTGACCTTTCGCTTGTAGGAACAAAAATCCAGTATTTACTGGCTCTTAGCTTGTTCTCTCTTCTCAGAACTTGAAAACAGAATACAAGATCCAAGAAAGCACGACGGTTTGTTAAGGATTTCATATGAAACCTCTCAAGCCGGGTTTGGTAATTGGGAGGGGTGGTTCCGGGCGATAAACGTCTATACAACAGTCGTGTAAAAAGCTGTTGAACCTTTTCAATTCTGCGAATATCCTTTTTACGAAAGGGGGACCAGACCTGAGAACAGTATTCTAAATGAGGAAGAACTAATGCTTTATAAAGCGGTATAAGTATCTTCGGAGAACTAGCATTAGTATTGCGGAAAAGCAGAAAGAGTGAAGAATAAGCTTTTTTGACTAACGTATTGATATGCTCAGTGAAGTTAAGATTTGTATCAGTCACGACACCCAAATCTCTAACAGTATCACAACTCTTCAATATAGAGCCTTTGATGTTATACGTGGCAGTATTTCCACCTCCAAGATGAATCACTGAGCATTTGTCAAAATTTAACGCTAATTCCCAGACCTCACACCAATTGGTCAAATTATCAAGAGACCTTTGCAAGTCCATTTGAATCTCTGGAGCTACTTCCGGATCATAGACTGCAAAGATCTTTATGTCATCAGCATACATCCGGATGTGTACGCTGGAAGTCTTCAAAGTAGAAGGTAGGTCAAGGGTGTAAATCAGGAAAAGCAAGGGGGCTAAGACACCACCCTGCGGAACACCACTAGTGCAGAAGTACTTTTTGGAGTAACGATGACCAACTCTCACAGTCATATACCGATCATGCAAATAAGAAGTCAACCACGAAAGAAGATTTCCTTTAATCCCTAATTTGTTCATTTTAGTTAGTAATTTAGCATGACAGACCTTATCAAACGCTTTCGAGAGATCAACATAAACAATGTCAACCGATTTGCCCTCGTTGATTGCTAAGCTCCACTCGAACACACTACCAACCAGATTTGTTGTGGTGGAAGCACCATTCAAAAAGCCATGTTGTTCATCGGGGATCAAATCCGAAACCTTTAGCCATTCCAAAAGTTTTTCACGTATAATTCTTTCCATGATCTTAACAGGAGTGGGAAGCAAGATAATTGGACGGAACTTATCAATTCGACATGCTCCGTCAGTTTTTGGAATTGCTGTAACCAAAGCTTCTTTCCACAAGTCAGGGACCTCCCCCCACAACATCGAAATGTTGAATATATGTGCAAGCGGAGCCGCAAGCGACGAGGCGCATTTTAGGTATACTATCTGAGGGATGCCATCAAATGTTTCAGTTATGGAAGGTTTTAGTTTCATAAGGAACTGGTAGACATTTGCGGGATGAAGATGAACATTATTGCAAAAATGGCGAGGCAGCACTGCATCAGCGCTTATTCTGCCAGCATCACTATCACTGTCCCTAATAGCGACAGGAGAGTGAACCCTGGCAAAATAGGCACCAAGAGCATCTGCCTTATATTTATCGCTAACATAAGAGGTACCAGAAGAATTTGTCAAAGTAGAGAAACGTTGGGAGGGCTTCATTTTATTCTTCAAATACGAAAAAAGATATTTAGACGACTTCCTTCTAGCAAGCATTCGTTCACGATATGACAAATATTTTTTTATGTGATAGTCTATATCAGCACAAACTTTTTTATACAACGGGCAACTCAAAGGATTGGGCAGAGTATCAAAAAGACGTTGTTTTTGAGATATTAAAAAGCGAATGTGTGGTGGCAGGTCGATCTTATGAATACCAGGAACTTTGACCCCAATCGGAACAAATTTGCTAAAGGCTTCATAAACTGTTAGGCGAAATCTTTTGTAGACTTCAGAACATGAGGTATAATTATTGAATAAGGAGAGCCAATCTACATTAAAGAAGTAAGAATCAAGAGAGGAATAGTCAACACTGAGAAAATCAGGCAAGGGTAATGTGGAAGCAGAGGAATTCGAAAATTCGATCTCGAAGGTGACAATCCTATGATCCGAGGACCCAAGTGGCTGAAGTGTGCCCACATGCGAGATGAGTGAAAGGCCGAGAGCACAATGTCGAGAGTATTGCTATGAGTCGGTGAGGTCACATATTGCTTTAGTCCACAGTTGTTTACAAACTCCAGAAAAGGGCAAGAGGCAGCATTGAGGGATTTCTTGGCCATCCAATCAATTTGCAAATTGAAATCTCCGAGTATGATAGTTGGAATGTTCTCAGAAGCAAAATTGCTAAGAATCTCCAGTAATTCATCATCATCATTATTATTCGAATTAGGTGGGCGGTAAACCGTGATAAACTGCATTTGGCACCCTCGGTCAATGTCAAAAACTTTAATTCCGAGTAAATCAGCTTTGATTTCAACGTTCAAATCAACACATGTGGCGAGAAAATGGCTTTTAATAATGCAACAAACTCCACCACCTTTGCGTCTACGTCGATCAGCTCGGTAGATCTAGTATGGTAAACCTCTAACAATTTCAGAATCAATTCAATTATTCGTGTTTTTTTTTCGTGTATCTTGCTACTACTTAATCTGTAGAATTGAGATTTGATCGTGGTATTTATTTCATAGCGGCAAATCCACAAAAAGTGGCTCCCTGGCCAAGCGGTTTAGTAGTCGGCTGTGTGCGCCGAGCAACTCAAGTTCAAGTGGCGGCTCCTTCGAAGTGATTTACGACCATGCGTAAAGCGGCTCCTGAAGTAGCAGAACGAGACTCTGAGTTTGGGAAGCGATCGCAGTTAACTCGCCTTAACTCTGAGTTTCAAAACGAAATTCAAAATTAAGGCGCAGCTTTCACGGAGTTTCGACCAGATTATTACCGGTCCAGAATTCAGCTTCACATTTCAGGCGGAATATGCTTTTGGCGGACGATTGGTAGCCATCTTGTAAAACTTGCTTTGCTCTGCCGAATAATGATGAAATGATGATAATGATAACCCAAGTCGCACTGAATAAAGGACGGACTTAAAAAGACAGTGACTTGGCAAAATCGAAAAAATTATGAGAGAATGTGGCATTTGCAAAGCAAGAACAGGCATTTTTTACAGAGTTGTCCTTTTGATTTCAGGATATAAAAGTTTTAAAGTTTTCAAAGTTATTTGCATTAGGTTGTTACATAAGTCTTGTTACACTTGACTTCTAACGGCAATAAGTAATGCATTTCATATTCTTTACAGGGCTTCGGGATACCATTCGATAGACCAAAGCAAGCTCTATAAAATGGTATGCAAATGTTCGCATCAACTTTGATCCACTGTAACTTTGCATCCAAAATCTGAGTCGTAGTGAAGAGACAAAAATTGCGTAAAATTCATATCTTTGTTCAGAAAATTCTTACGAATCTCCAACTTGCTCACAAAAATTGCCCACTATATCAAACACTCATATGTACCTTTGCTGTATTTTTTCCTCGTCTAGAAATCGAGAAATGGAAAATTTTCTAGTTTCTACAGAAACGAAGCTATGCTGTTTCTATGCACATAACTGTATCCTACAAGCCCTCAGAAGTATAACCGTAAATTTTCAGCTTTTCAGAAGCCCTAGTTTTCGAGAATTGCCTAATTTAGCATTGAACACTCGAGTGAGAAAAACTAAATTTGATATTTTTCAAAAACTAGAGCTTGGGAAGCTGAAAATTTATGGTTATACTTCTGAGAGCTTGTAGTATACAGCTACATAAACAGAAACAACACAGCTTCGTTTTTTGTAGAAACTAAAAAATTTTCCATTTCTCGATTTCTAGACGAGGAAATACAGCAAAGGTACATATGAGTGTTTGAGTGTGCAAATTTTGTGAGCAAGTTGGAGATCCGTAGGACTTTTCTGAACAAAGATATGATTTTTCGTGATATTTTGTCCCTTCAGTGCGACTCAGATTTTTGGATGCAAAGTTACAGTGGGTCGAAGTTGGTGCGGACTTTGGCAGACTATTTTGTAGAGTTTGCTTTGCTCTATCGAACGGTACCCTGGAACCCTATTAAAATTATAAAGTTCACGACTTATCGTCGTAAGAAATCAAAGTGTAACAAGACTTATGTAACAACCTAATACATTTATATTTACTAAGAACGGTTTGACCTCAAATTTTAAAAAACAAAGTCTGATGAGCCTTTTTGTCATTGACGATTTTTGATTATCGTTAGCGCATTTGACTCTAAATCTCAAAGGCGCCTGGTTTTATATCTTTTTACTCAGCAATTTTTCTTTCCTTTGAGCTTAAAATTCAGCGTTTGCTAGCACGTTATCGGCAGTTTCGACTCCATTTGATTCGAGTTGTGAAGTCTTCATCTTTCTTTCAAAGCCGTAAAATTTTGCTTTTACCAGTTTGGAAAATACGTAAATTCCTTCTATGTCGTAATCTAAATACAAATGATTCGTGCGTATTTCTTTTCTGCATTGAAGTTTAAGCTAAAGAGAATGCGTGCACTTTTGTTACAAACCCGTTTACTCGAGGAGTCTCTATGGAACTTTAGTTTAGAAAAAGTCTTTGTAAGTTTCTGGAGAACTGTTTAAATGCCACGTGCCAGCACACATCATACCCATAAAGTTTCACATGTTCTGAATCCTTTCCGTTGAGATGAAAAGCATTTTGGATGACTCAAAAGGTGTTCAGCTATTCTAAAGAAGCAAGGAGGCCTAAAACATTTAGAGCATCGCAAATGCCCTCAGCAATAATTTGAAAATTGCTCCTCAAACTGCTCTCGCAGTGCGAATTCAGCCGGGAGAGAGCCGAAGTGATGGCGTAAAGTATCCCGCTGCATCAATCAAATGCTGGAACCCTGATACTCGTCTCTCTATCCAATCATACGTCCAATTTACAAGAAGAGTACCAACATAGGTTGGCGATTAAAAGAGTTATGTGTATTACTACACGCGTTTCTAACGTTGTTTTTAGATCAGTTTTCCTTTTGTAACAACTCCCAGAGAAGTTATGAACGCTTGAATGTCCAAATTTGTCAATCTAAAGGGTAAGGGATGAAGGATTAAGGGATTCGTCTTCAATACCCTCCGTGGGCATGAGCCAAACGCATTACTTCGCAGTCGAAGAGGCTACTGAATGCGTGCGAGCTTATCATAATGACTTGCGGGCCATCCGATCACCAAGCCAGTACTTTTATCCTTCTAAATCACTCTGGTACCAATGTCCGGCCCAGGAGGGTAGAGAGCTAGTTGGCTCAGGGGCGGGGATCAAATCTGGTCCGATCTCATCATAGCGCGTCTCATACCGTTATGCCACTCCTCCCCCTGTCAAGCATCAAGAGGCTTAAAATTAGGAAAAATTTCTTTAAAAAAACAAACATGTGGATTTCTACAGGCTTCCTTCCTTGTAATTGACATACTCAATGCTGTTCACATTCAAAAGTGGGTGATCAATACAAAATTGATCACCCTGACATTTGAATGGCCATAACTCCCTTGGAAATGTTGCTCCGCAAAAAAAACGATTTGGAATTTATCTCGTCTTTAATCGCCAACTTCTGCTAGTATCCTTCCCTTATTAGAACAGGATATTAGTTTTTAGTGTACATTTTCAGAATTGTTGAGCTAGGGGGTTTAGTTTGATGAGAAAACAGGATAAATTAACATTTTCATGTAGGCGATACAAAACATCGCTAAAAGTTGTAAACATATAGACAGCACGTCAATTTTTTTGACACGTGGCAGGGAGTCCTTTGATGAAGATAGAACTAAACATTTGGCACCAATATTCCTTTTTCAAAAAAAAAGGTCCGCATAACGAAATGTGCTGAGAACTGTTATGGAAATGTATGTTATATGTTGCAAAACTCAACTGTCAACCTAACGTTCACAGATGAAAACAGTCACTTAAGCAAATCTGTAACTCATATAGGCTACCTCCAAAAAATTCCTCAGTCACAAAAAGATGGAGGTTGGGGTTTAAACACTGGTAAACGTGATTGCTGGCTTCGTTTGACAGCCATTGCGGGTTTCTTTGCAAAGAAGTTCTTCTCCGCGAGTTGAATTTCAAATCTGGGAGATGTGCTAAATATGATTAGACTTTGAACGAGTTTTTTAATGTACTCATGCATAACTTGGATGTTTACAGGGTGTCTTCATCTTTATCCTGCTAGTAGTTCTCAACGAAAATGTTCGATCAACTGTAGTACGCTGCCTGCGCGACAAGATTAATTCTGATAATAGCAGGTATGCTTAGCTTCCCGCTCTATAGCATAAGGCTGGGCTCATACTGATTTGATCCGGAAGTGTTCCCGCACAGCCGGGAATTGTGCGGGAACAGTTCCGGAACATAGAAAGCCGTATGAACCCAGCTTAAACAGTGAGCGCATTCGCCAATACAATTAATACATGAGCCGGTACGAGGATGGCAAATCTCAAGCTGGAAAGCGTCTTGGGGAAGCAAAGGGATTGCAATTAGGTTGATCCGAAAGTTCTGTCGCACCATTTTCAAAAAATCATAACTTCTTTCCGGCATGACGATTTTGCGCAGTTTAAATTTCTGCTGAAATCGTAATGCATGTAGTTTCCAATGGTCTCTGGGGATTTTCCAAAATGCTCAGGCTGCAGAAATAAAAATGAAAGAACGAGATCATCCGAAATTCGGAATTTTTAAGCAAAAATTCTATCTAGAAACTGTGCGATAAAATCCAGAACAGCCACCATCCTAAGTTTTTTTATATTTTATTACCAGCTGAGTCAAGTTTGTGCTGATCGAGCTCTTCTTTCAAAAGTTGTGATTTTTTGAAAAAAAAATGTCGAAAAATCAATTTCCTGAGAATTCTTGTGAAATCGATTTTTCTGCATTTTTTAAAAAATCATAACTTCTGAAAAAAGAGGTCGATCAGCACAAACTTGACTCAGTTAGTAATAAATTACAAAAAAACTTAGGATGGCAGCTGTTTCGGATTTTATTGCATAGTTTCTAGATTTTTGGATTTTTTGCTTAAAAATTCCGAATTTCGGATGGCCTCGTTCTTTCATTTTTATCTCTACAACCCAGGCATGTTGGAAAGTCTTCATGGGACGATTGGAAACTACATGCTGTGCGCTTTCAGATAAAATTAGAATTGCGCAAAATCGTCGTGACGGAAAGAAGTTATGAATTTTTTAAAATGGTGCGACAGAACTTTCGGTTCAACCTTATACATTCTCATATGCACTGCGGAACTTACACATCCCTGCCTCTTAACGAAAGTTTTTGCACCTTTTGCCTCAAACGCGACCGGCTCAAAGCGTAAGATGCAAACGCGCACTGATTCGTTTACACTTGACAGATAAGGATATCACACCAAATATGGAACATAAACGGACAAGCTAGGAAGAAAGCACTAGAAGAATTTTGGAAAGAATTGTGTGAGCAAAGGGTGCAACAAGCTTTCTTCTATAACTTTCTACATTGAAAAACTGGAAACTCATTTGCAGCGCAAGACGTAAAGATATAGAATGATAGCAAAAAGCAGCCAATTCTTGGAAAGGAAAACATGCTCCAATCAAACGCCCTGTACAGGTCACGTGATCAACGACAATCACAAAATTAAAGTGGCACAGCCAAAACTTTCGAAGTGCCTCTTGTCATCCTCGTAAGTGCCCTGCATCAGTAGCAGAAGTAAAAAACAAATCAGCTGCATACAACATTTGCTTGAAGGCAGCGTCCCACCATTTTCGGGGGTACCTGGCTCTGGTAGTAATGTAGTAGTAGCCCCTCTAACTAGGCCACGACAAAAGTTTGCAGCGCGAAAGAGAGTCTACGGAGTCTACAAATCGCTCTCCCCCCCCCCCCCCAAGTGGCCCGGTTACGGTAGGCTCGACGAGTACGAGATGCAAGGTAGAGACGCAGAGTCGTTGCGGGACCCTGCGCTTATGACTGTGTGCGCTATGTGTACTCTGGCCTTGCAATTCGGAATCGCTGTGTGGTAGACGTTAGGGCGTGCCGTAAGATCCGGGCCACTTTTGAAGCAAATTTCAGGCTTGATAGACATCTTTTTTGCTCCGAACTTCAATCGCTACAATAAGGAGTCTACTTTAACATCGTCACAAAAACCCGGCACCTATTTGCAGGGGCGCTGCCTTTAAAAATGTAAGTACATACAATAACCTGGTCAACAACCTGCATACTGTAGGATCAAAAAGCAAACAAAAGCGCATATTGCGATATGTCTGTGGCAGCTCTACAGTGCGGGCAGTTCCTCGAAAGCGATATCGGAGCGAAGGCTGTGACAATAGCGGCCGCACTCTTCCGCTATGCCGATACCAAATAGGGAGCTATAAATGGCCGGGCCTATGCCTTCACGAGTTCGAGTTCCTTCCTTATAGGTACTCTTCTATGATTGTGTTCAAATTGCGCTTGGCAAGTCCCCGCAGAAAGGTTTCCGTGTAGCGGTTGGCAGTAGAAAGATTTCGAACGAGGAGTTCAGAATTTGGTAACGACTTGGAAAGCGAGTGAATAGAGACGTACATGGGCAAAGAGAAGCGAATTTACCTCAAACATGTGTAGCATTTCAAAAAATCATGACTTCTTCGTATCTCGGTGGATTCCCTTGAAAGTAATAATTCTATACGAAAGAACGATCAAGCTCTTTAAAGTAGGTTTTTGGTGAAATAGATGAAAAACTTCGAGAGATAGAAGAAATTGAAAGAGACCCAAAATTGGCATCTTTAAGCAGAATCACGAAAAGTTCTGCAACTACTTTTGTATGAAAAATTTTGCACATAAGTGGGACCTTTGCCAAGAATCAGTACGAGGTAGTCCGAGGACTGAGTGCAGAAACCAAACTTGTTATAAACATGAATTTTAACTCCTCTATAATAGGTAAGTTTTACCCATTTGAAAGCAAGTTTGTTTTTGAGGAAAAAGCGGTATCGTGAATCCGAAAATCTTACGATAACAAATCTGCTCTCGATTGGCATGGATTTCGTTCAACTAGAAAGAGTTCGTGTAACCCATTTTATGACAGTTTCAGTCTCTGCTGTGACTTTTGATGTTTTTTCGAGCATGTCCAAAGGTTGCAGAACTGAAGTAATTCTCTTCCTTTGCTTCTAATTTTCGAACAAACGAACTCCTCTGATACAAATTCATGGCAAAAGTGCCACAGTAATGTGCAAAATTTTCTCTTTCAAACAAACTTGCTTGCCAAAGTTCTTGTGATCCTGCTTGAGAAATGCCAGTCTTGAGTAATTTAGTTCAAGTTTCTATCTCTCGAACTTTCTCATGCTATTAGGTCGTTCCAAAAATAATGTCTCTTCTTCCAAATAAACGCCACATTTCGTAGATCAAAGATTTCGAAGAGATCTTGGTAGCACTCGATGCAGCATTTCATCGTCTTTCTAACAAATGTAAAATGGTCGCATCACAGTCAACAAGTTCTCAAAAACTACCGAAATCTATGGCCCATGCTTTGTGAGATCAAGATCATTTTTGAGATGGTCAAGTTTCACATTTTTCCAAACTTTCGTGCAGTCTCCAAAGGAGTCCAAATAATGAAGAATAACCGTTTTAAGCTTAAAGGATGCAAAACAATTTTTTTATCCTTTGATAACTTGCCGTACTTTTTCATAGAATTCTAAGTGATGCTATCAAATTCCATACTTGGTCAAGCAAAATCTCATAGAACATCAAAGGGAGAGTAGCTCGGTTGCTATCCAATACAGTTTTTTCTCCTCTTTCTAATGGATGCTTTTTGTTTTCGATTCGTGGAGTCTTAAGGAATCGCAAGACTGCAAAATCCGATGGCGCTAGTCAAACATCTTTCAAAAATTTTGGCGAACTACGAAAAAGGGAAAAAGATGAACTGTATCCTCTAAGGTTTGCTTAAGTGGTTCGTTACGAGGGTGATATGAAAAACTAGAAAAAATGTGAAACTTGACCATCATAGAAAACATGGGTTAAGACGATGAAGTTGTGATTTCGAGAGTGCGACGCAAGATCGGGACAATCTATTAGGTTGTCCAGAAATTAATGCAGGTTTTGAATTCCAACTGCAATACGTTATACACTTCTCATTTCTAAGTAGGTTGTGAAATACCATTCGATAGAACAAAGCAAACTCTACAGGATGACTATCTTGCTTTAGCAACAGCTCTGTTCCGCCATGAGTTTCAAGCTAAAAACTAAGAAGGCTCAACCGCCAGAAAAATTGAGAAAAATCGTAACTCAGTTTATAAAAATCCTACAAAAATTCTAATTTGCTCACGTAAACACAATCCACATAAGGCATCTATAAGGCATTTATATAAGCCGTTGCCATATTTCTGTCACTGTTGAAAATCAACAAAACGGAAATTTTCGTGCGTTTGCCAAAGTGGTGTTGTGTCGTTCCCACATAAGTAGTTCTATACTACAAACCTGTAGAAGTACAAACGTAAATTTTCAGCTCTCTGCAAGATTTAGTTTTCGAGAAAATTGAACTTTAGTTGGACCGCATGACTAGGGAAAACTGTAATCGATATTTTTCGAGAACTAAAGCTTATAGAAAGCTGGAATTTCACGTTTGTACTTCTACAGGTTTATAGTATACAACTACTTATATGGGAACGGCACAGCACCACTTTGGCAAATGCACGAGAGTTTTCGTTTTCTTGATTTTTAACGGAGGAACAAATACGGCAACGGCGTATATACAGTGCTGGACATAATTATAGGGACACTCTAGAAATCGTCGTAATTTTCATTCTTGTCAGTGAATCTGTCTGAAACTTTGCTGTATGGTGCGCATGTAAGCCTACCATAACTCCTCAGAACGGCTTCCAATCCCGTTGATTTCGAACGGAGAAAAATGGAAAAATTCGAAAAAGCTTGTTTTGCAGGCTGGACATAATTATAAGGACACCTGGCCTTTTTAAGCATTCCATTATCGCATTCCTTGACTCCCAAATTTTTTGTAGAGTTACATCCCAGAATATGAAACTTTTGCAGCACCTAGGACCTGTCATGCTACTCAAGGAAAGATGATCCTTGCATTTTTCGTTTCCAAAGGCATCAGAAGTCAAACTGCTTCAGTAAACAACTGGTTTGAAGAGTTTTCAAGCCCTTGTTCATTTCAAATGATAATCATGGAGTCTACGGATCCTTCTGGATAGATGAGGTGAAGAGCGCTTCCGTAAACTCTGCGTAATCGCTGATTTTGACGGACAGACTTCAACCTCACCATAGGGTTGTCGTGCTTTTGCACCACAAAACTCGATTTTCAAGTTACAGAAAACGCTACAATGTAGCCGCAACAATACACGTACAACAATAAACTTGTGTGCCTAGTCAGGAAAAAATTTCGGGGTTGCACATTCTGGTTCAGCCGCAGTTGTCATCCGTTGAGAGTTGAGTCGAGCACCCTGCACCTCAAATCAAGAAATCGAACAGGAGACCGCTTGAAACTTCAAAATTTTGCTAATCTCAGCTACCGCGCAAAATGCGACATGAAACAGAGAATAAAATAGTGAGATTTGTGATTATGTTGAATCTGCTGCTCGCATAGAATTTTCGTTGGAAGTATTTCAGATCTAAATGGCAACTGCAGCACTAGAAAAAATCTAAAAGTTGTTGCAAAAGATGCATCTCCACGTAGACAATGTAATGAATCGAGTCCATCACTTCACGACCATTGGAAAGTGAGTTTTGTGGTGCAAAAGCGCGACAACCCTATGGTGAGGTTGAAGTCTGTCCGTCAAAATCAGCGATTACGCAGAGTTTACGAAAGCGCTCTTAACCTCATCTATCTCCAGAAGGATCAGTAGACTTTATGGTTATCATTTGAAATGAACAAGGGCTTGAAAACTCTTCAAACCAGTTGCTTATTGAAGCAGTTTGACTTCTGATGCCTTTGGAAACGAAAAATGCAAGGATCATTTTTCCATGAGTAGCATGACAGGTCCTAGGTGCTGCAAAAGTTTCATATTCTGGGATGTAACTCTACAAAAAAAATTTGGGAGTCAAGGAATGCGATAATGCTTAAAAAGGCCAGGTGTCCTTATAATTATGTCCAGCCTGCAAAACAAGCTTTTTCGATTTTTTCCATTTTTCTCCGTTCGAAATCAACGGGATTGGAAGCCGTTCTGAGGAGTTATGGTAGGCTTACATGCGCACCATAAAGCAAAGTTTCAGACAGATTCACTAACAAGAATGAAAATTACGACGATTTCTAGAGTGTCCCTATAATTATGTCCAGCACTGTAGATGTCTTATGTAGACAGTGTTTACGTGAGTAATTAGAATTTTTGTAGGATTTTTATGAACTGAGTTACGATTCTCAATTTTTCGGGCAATTGAATCTTTTTAGTTTTTGGCTCGAAACTCGTGGCGAAGAGCTCTTGCTAAAGCAAGATAGCCATCTTGTAGAGCTTGTTTTGTTCTTTCGAATGGTGTTTTGCAACCTACTTAGAAATGAGAAGTGTATGACTTATTGCGGTTGGAATTCAAAACCTGCATTAATTTTCGGACAACCTAATAATAGCTTCGCGGTATGCCGAATAAACTTAGTACTTCGAGCAAACAATGACGTCGGTGGTCCACTTACCTGAGGTTTCCAAACGGAAGATAGTTAAATGCTGGGTGGTTCGACAAAAGACCGCACGCCGTGCCGGAGACCGCTCAGCTCAGACATATTGAAGAGAGCAAGTGCGCTGCAGCTGTGCTATACGGCGTTAAATTAGCAGCATTTGCGTCCTGTGTGTTCATCGAAAATGAAGCCAGTTGTTCTTGAAATTCTAGCAAGTGGACCGCGAATAGAGAAACCAGCAATTTGTTGCGTTTTTCGCTTTTCAAAACGCGGACAACTTACCTTTGGCGATTATTCAAATCAACGATCACCAGAATAGACGATTGCGAACACGGGCTTTTCGCTAGCCGTCAGATTTTGAGGCATAGCCAAATCTTCAGCGAGACGTTCTTGAGGATCCTAAGCTGTGCAGACAAGCAAAAATGTACATTTTTTTAGAGAGAGTGTCAAATGTTTTTAAGAGCGTGAGTGCCAAGGCTCGGCACGAGGTGGCTAGTTGAAGATGTAAAAAACGAAGTCCCCCTTGACTTTTGCTAATTTTCAAGAAGTCCCCTTTGACCATAGACCATAATCCCTAAAAAACCTCCAAAAAACGAGGTCTCGGGCAGAGTTAACGCGATTTCCTCGTCGCGATTCATCGCGACAAGACAACTGTAACAATACCATTGTATGCCGATCTTCTTGCATCTCGGTTGTGATAGTTTTTCAACGTAATCCTGACTAATCACAATCGAAATAGAAGAAGATCGACATGCACTGAAATCGCGTGAACTCTACTCGAGACCTAAGAACAAAGGTGAATATCAGTAGTCAAGATATATCATCCACAACATAAACAAGGAAAAGGCTAATGAAAGTCGACAGTCGACAGTGAGAAGAAATATCTTACCCAGATGTAGGATGCATAAAAAAGGCAGATAGGCGTTTTCGCAAAGAGAATAGGAATGAACTCAGCTGCATTTTAAAATGAAATTTTGAAAGAAATATAGCCAATAATTAGTGTGTAACAAACAAAGAATCAGCAGCTTGATTTACGCCATAGCACATCAGCATTTATCCTTTCCAAGTGGGAACATGCAAAAGATTTGCATTGCAAAAGAGAGAATGAACTAACACTCCCGCGAAGCTGGACCAGACCCATTAGGGGAGTGTAGTTCATGTTGCCCACTATGAGATGGATTAGTGAAAGCAAAACAGCAAGAAAGAGATCAAGCAGAGCAAGCAAAATGCAACGGAATGCTTCGAAGAGTGTGCTTTGGCGCCGCGCTGTCGCCAGCGCACTATAATGCGCTGGAGCAGACTGTGGAATTGCTTCACAAATCTTTGGGGACCTATAACTGAAAGGAGAGGAGGAAGTTTGAGGCGATTTAGGTTTGTACGGATAGGAAGCCACCTAATCCCGAAAAAAAATTTGCCACGTCTCCATTTCACATAAGTTTTTCATAAATTTTCATACATAGTTTCTAGCCCCTATTGCCCAAGTACTCACCAGTTTTGGTGTCACAACATTTTCTCTTCACTAAACAAGTTGTTTGTTCATCTTGGGGTCCTTTTTTGAATTCCCGCTCTTTGCACTCGTGCACGGAGAGCATATTAGAGCGAAAAACTGCTAGCTTTGCAAAGGGTGAGATCGATACTACAGTGGTGAGGACTTTTCACGTCTCCAGAAGATGATGAGGTGTATCAAAAGAGGGGGGAGGGGAGGGGAAAAGAAAGAGTACGTAGTTGCGTGCAGGTTGCGCCATTTCTCTATCATTTCTTGTCTTGGTTTTTTCAATAGAGTATATTTGTAAGCTTGTCACCGTTTTCAATTTCCCACTCTTTCCCTTTTCTTAAAAACGATATCCAGCTTACTTAGCAAGCCATCTGTGCCGAGCCCTGGTGCCGAGTGCTGCCGATAAACGCATTTTATCAATGGAAGTCAACAACAAAACAGCGTCATGTTTCGCGATTGATGATTGGATGATTGAAGGACACTACGGAATTGTCAAAAATTTTCTTTTCTTTTTATGTAACAGCCGTTTTGCAAATGTACAAACAGGCGGCAGCTACGCTAAAACTGGACTGTTGAAAGCTGTTTAATCCTTTAGGAACTGACTTTTTCCAGTAAGAGGGAGAACTTCTCACCTACTGTTTATGATAGGGTAGCGTTCAATAACAACACAGCGAAGTTCGGAACTTTTTTGACAAAGACTTTTACTTCTAATTTTTTCTTCCAACCTTTTTTCGATTATCGGATTTTTTCCAACGAAGATGAAATCGCGAACTCACAGCAGATGTTCTTGCGTGAATCATACTCCACACTTTTGTTAATAGTATGAAATCACTCAACTGTTTAGAGAGGTAACTGATATTTTTTTGGCAGACGCTGTGACAGACAACCGTTATAAAATTTTTGTGACTCAGTTACGCACAAAGATTCCTACATTGCTAGCACCACCATCAGGGCCCGGCGGGGGTGGCGCTTTCACAAGCTGGATATCGTTTTTGGCCCGAAAAAGCAAAGGGGAAGTCGTTTTTTGGGGTCCGGGGCGGAGGCCCGGAAAAAAATTGGTAGTTCATGCTCGCTGCTTATCTTAACATGTTATGTCCCTCAACAGGCGAACACTGGAGTTCGCGCGTGTAAAACCGCGCCGTCGCTAACTGCCGCACGCGCGACGTCGCTCAAACAATGCTGTTTGTAACGCATAAATGACGTTCTCAATGTATGCGTAACGATATAGCACCAAATTTTGTAAGCGAACGGAGAGAGGCTAATGGAAACAAAGTATGAAAAATCATGAAAAACTTATGTGAACGGAACGAGTAATAAGCATTTTTTCCGAAAATTTTGTAAAATTGGTAAATGAAGATGCGCATTCAATTGGCTCGTTTGCAACGCGCAGATGACGGTATGCTACGAGACTTGGTACATACGTGGACACAAGTTTGTAAGAGATTAGTTAGGAGTTTCATTGAAAAATTATGTGACTGAAGGTTGTAGCAAGGTTTTTTCTGAAAATTTCCCACTATCAAGAAAATGGAAAAATGGCTCGTTTGAAATGCAGAGGTGACGAAATTGCGCGGGATTTGGTGTGTATATGCGCAGTAGGACTAAGTAACAAAGTATGAAAAATTATGAGAAACTTATGTGAATTTAAAAAATGGTAAGTGTTTTTCGAAATTAGGTGGCTCCCGCGCCACCTAGGAGCCACCTGGGGTGGCTCCCTGCTTTCCTTCACATAATTTCCCGGATTTCTTTACATAAATGTGGCTTAGGTCGAGAGTATTACTACATGTTCAAATCCGCTTCCAAAACCACCAAGGCACCGCTTCGATACAGCCCCAAATAGGGTTCACAGCGTTATGGTCGGCCTCGGAAAGCGCGCTCCAATCGCAATCTGTGCACCTTGCACAGACGACGCGGAAACTTTGAGAAATTGGCTTTTTGCTAGATTACTGATCGCTGATTGAAGCAATCTTCTCAGTCTTCAACCGATTGCTTCTTCGATAAGCCCTACAAGGGCTCAGAAGGCTCAGCGATCATATTTGATCGTAATGTTCTATGCAAAAAAGTTGTTTTTGTAATCGTATTTTTTCAGTTTTCGCAATATGGTCAATTTTTCCGTACTTTCGCTCTTTTGGGACGTTATTAATAAGTCGTTAGTAAGTGTAATTTTTGGCCATCCTCTCAAACGATGACCCGGGCCGGACCACGAAAGCCAGGTAGTACTACTATAATAAGCGCTGAGGCCGCCCATCTTATTATTTGTGTATATCTGTTTGTCAGGGACTTACGGGGGCCAAAAATAGGGTCAAAGGGGAATTCGTAAGAAATTTTGGCTTCAAAGGGAATATCGTTTTCAAAATTCTGAAATTCCACCTCCTGCCGGGCCCTGACCACCACTGATGAAATGGGAATTGCAAGTCACTATTAGGAAGGCAAAGGTTGTCTGAAGAGCTGTAGCAATAAGTAGCAGAAATCTGCTGTTGGACCAGTAACACTGCCCTTCGAAGTTGATGGTGGCAGTCGCCACCACCATTAAAGGGTTAAAGGCAGCTGCACTTTGAGTATCCGTCTACCAGACAGCGTTTCTCTAAATATCAACAAGCGCGAAACAACAGCGATTGGGTTTCAGTACCACTCGCCTATCTGGAGATCCTCTGATACTCACAATGACGTCTGAGAAAAGGAGCGGAAGTTCATCGTTGGTTGATTAGATCGCGAGAGCGGAGTGCGGGAAGTTCGCGCGTTTCCTGAACGACATCCGCGGTGATTGTCTTAATGGTGACTCATTATGCGACACATACTTGAGTTACGTACAAGTGAAAAGATCTACGAAAAGTTTGGAGAGGATCGTATAAGATCAGGAATGGCAGAAATTCAAAGAATAATGGGACTTGTAAGCAATTGTCAATTAACCTTTTTTATCTTAGGCATCCAAAAGCCTAAAACCCGCAGAGTAGTCTGGAATTAGTTTTGTGTGTGATTATCATAATACACATCATGGCAAGCATTTTTCGATTTATCGTAGTGTCATGTTGCTACATGTAGATCAACGCCTTATTCCTGACTGAAACTCAAATAAGAGATAAGGAATAAGAATCTTTGACCCAAAGTTACTCAGATAATCGCCGGGGGCCGGCGGTCCGCGAACTCGCGCTTTTCTGCAGGCAGTCAGCAAAATTTTGAGGCGTGGCCAAACCATCAGCGGGCGGTACTTGCCGCCTCACTGTCGCATTTCTGCCAGCGGGCAGCAATACAGAGTTTTCTGCGGGCGTTCGTCAAGAATTTCTTTCAGCGAGCGCTGCCCATGATATCAACGAACGCTCGGGTGTCGGGCCTACGCCGAGCAAAGGTAAGACTCTATAGGCAGAGTTGTCATCGATGGTTCAATTACTCAAGTTTGGGGTACTTTCTTTGAGCGGAAGGTACCTGTGGGCCGTGCGGTCTTTCACAAAGGACTGTGCGGCCCTCGAAAATTTTGCATACTCTCGCAGAAAGTCCGCGAGAATGCGGCCACTACGCAAATCTATATGATCTATAAAAAAAATTGATCTATAAAAAGTGCGATTGTTCTTGAAACGTCTTGTTCGTCTAAAAATCGTCCAACGTTCTTTTGAAAATCTGCAAGCGGGCCGCAAGTAACCAGCGAAGTATTTTTTCGGTGCCCGCTTGCCCAAAAATTCCATGGCCGCCCACCCACGGCGATTATCTGGGTGGTTCAGTGAACGCTTTTGCGATAGGTATTGACATATCTTTGTCATTTTTGAATATAAACAAACAGGAAATAACTGTTTGAATACAAACATCTTACAGCTCAGTAGCCACAACGTCTGGAGAAAAGCGGGAAATAAGACCTTTATCGTTACTACAGCTTTCAGAAAATTTGAAACCAAAAGCTGAAAAACGCGACCACTCAAGCACGAGGTATGCCTTTTGAACGCTGCAGTGCCTCATTTCATCTGAAACATTTTCCAGAGAAACACAGCTGGGTTCTGAAGCCCCTTGCTCTTCAGCAAAATTGGATGGCAGAGAACACGATGCAAATAGCAGCAAAATTTTCTGTGTATAGCGATTTTTCATTCTTGGCTCATTTGCTATATTTCAAATTAGTATGGTTTCCCACGATCGTGTACTGTGCCGAAATGATGGAATACGATTTTTCAACATAAATATGGTATAACTTCTATTATCGTATGCTAAAGAGGATTGTTACACGGAAACGTGGTGGTATCGTTGATTGCTGTGATAATAAAGAACGACATTTCGTGGTTGAACTCAGCGGTTTAAAAATGTGCAATGCGTTTTTATACTTATGAGTTAATTATGATATGAGATCAGCATGTTGTTTTTGTTGCTTTGTGAATTTCGGACTGTAGAGAACATTCCTAGTGAATTATTCTATTATCCAAAATCGTAATTCGCCCAAACCTTTTGAGCCTCTTTCCCTCCCCCCCCCCTACCACAATCATATAATGAACACATTGTTCCAAGAATAACTTTTGAGTAATCGTCAACGTAAGACATAGAACTGTTCAAGTGATTTGTTTTTACTCAGTAAATAAAATGATCGAAATCCTCTAAGAACGAGGATTCATAGAGGATTTTTTTTTGGAAGGGCTGCCTGCTATCAGGTCCGAGAGCAGAGTTTGCTGGAAAGGAGCATAGGCCATTCAGAAAACAAAACGACCTATATTCTCGCGCATTTGTGCAACATCTTTTGTAGCTTGTCAATCTCGAACAACATCATTTGAATTTGTTGGTCAGTTTCCTCCAAAAAATGGTACTATCTAACCTTCAAGAAAGACGACGTCAACACGCTTGGCTGATTACAGAGTGCGCCAAAATATTCAAAGTAATGAACAATAAAAATGAGAAATTTGGTTTGGATTTAATGTCACAGAATGCCGTAAGCATACTCTACAAAAAGCGCTATCAAGATCCCAAATCGGTCTTTATTTAAAGAAGTAAGAATTGCAAAAAGCAATGTTCATGACAGAAAAAACGCAAGCTGACGCAAATTACTAAAAGTCAAAATTTTGTTTTGAATGCTCCTAAAGATTCCGAACCTCGGTGATCTTAAAGTCAAAGATTAGATCTACAATAAAATCTTCACCTGAGAGAAGAGGTCACTAAAAAGATACATACTGAGCAACTTCGTGGGCCTCCACCTGCGTGCAGCACGCGACAAAGTCAGAGAAATATTATGAATTGTTACCGAAAAGCAAAACAGGCAATTTTACCTCTTTCAACTAGGATACAATGTTGTAGAACCAAGAAAACAATATCAAGCTTGATCGCTGGCTGAGCCGGTCTTATATTCGTATGGCGCTTAATGATAAACGCGCAATTAACTGTGGCGCACCCTGTATGATGCAATACTGTCTAAATCCCTACTATCGGTCATAGAATTTGATTAGAGTTTGTCATTCAGCACTGAAGTGGGTATCTATATGATATTTGTAAATCATAAGAAAAGCTTCCTTCCCGAGTTGAGATGGACACCGACAAGAGTTAGAAACCACCTACCACATTCAGAATTTTATCATGATAAGAAAAACTTTTTTAACATAAATTTGATGCACTAACTTCTTGTGCCGTCTTCAACACGGAGGTAGTCAGATCATCGAGAATCTCTTCGAGGAAGGACTCCGTTTATATCTTGATCAAGTCGCGCAGTTCTGATAACATTTGCAGTTTCGGCGCAATCTTCATTTGCATCGTTTTCGATGCACAAATTATTTTTGAGTTTGGCTCATTATAGTAAGTAAAATGAATGTAAACAAAATACCATGTTTACAGTATAAGCCAGGCTATGTTTACCTTACTATGACATTTTTTTGTTCTTTGCTAAACTTACAATGCTAAAATTAGAGCCAACTCTTTAGATATCGAAAACCAATAAAATTCCAGCAGTAGACATTAGTGTACATTCTTATAGGCTGCTGTTTACATTTAGAATGCTATTTGTGCCGCGTTCGTTTATTTAATTTCTTTACAACCAGATTTCAATTTTTCTCAACAAAATCTGGAAAAAAGTCGCCAATGCCATTTTCGAGTCAGACCAGTTTTCTCTCATCGCATGCTTTTATCAAAGAAAAGTGCTTATTAGCATAATTCTTGGGTTCAAATCATATTCTAGTGTTATTCTAAGAGCCAATAAATCTTCTTAATTTGGCTGCGCCAGAACAGAAATGTTTTTCACGCTTTGTAGCTATACAGATGACCGCAAAAAAGTTGCGGACAAGCCGGCTTCCTTTTTTCATCGCTCATTTTCAGATGGAAAACAAAGATGAAAAAATGATCGGATTGCATGAGGTGATAGAGCTCTTCAAGAGCTACAACACTTTGCGCTTTCTGGAAAACATGCATTCTAAAAATTGTAAAAATCTTTTTCTGAATGTCCGAAAATGGCCGCGTCACAATGTCGCGGACAATAATTCTTCAAACGCAAAATTTTAGGTCTTTTCTTGGAGCAAAAACAAAAGTTTTTGGACAGATAAGCATACTATATTGTAGAGCTCGTCGAGGACAATAATCAGGTGGTGATTACTTTCAAAAAGCCCAAGCTTGAATTTTATTTGCTTTTTTCAAAAAAATAACTTCTAATTCCCTTCTTCAAGCCAAATTTCTTCACATGGAAACCTCTTCAAGACATTCCAACAAAGCTGTTCGGATAAAATGGATGCTCTTTTCCATCTTCTATGCATCGGACGTGTGTTGGTGATTTTTTTGCTGAAAATGACCCTTGACATTGCGCACATGACCTCCTCACCTAGCCACTGAGCTGGACCGCTTTGCAGGCTTGTAGCTCGGCTGCCAGACAATATGAGAGCCTGCAAGTAGGCTCATTCGAAAGAGCGTGAGTTCCTGGACACGATGATATGCATATGAGTTGAGTTTGAGAAAAGAGTTTTGGCGGATGGAGTGATAAAACGCAGCCTTAGAGGTGATTGAAGTGATTGAAGGCTCTTATGAACACCAGAACAGTCTTAGAGCTTCGAAATGGATCTATTACAAGAAAATTGTCAGTTTTGAACTACCAAGACGAAATTGGTAGCGAAAGGAGCTCTCTTCACTTTAGCTGAAAAGTACTTAGCCTACAACTGAAGCTGCCCTCTTCCACCCCATCCGCCAAAATTTCTCAAACTCAACTCATATCAATCGTGTCCAGGAACTCACACTCTTTTGAGTGAGCCTACTTGCAGGCTTTTATATTATCTGGCGGCCGAGCTACAAGCCTGCAAAGCGGTGCAACTCAGTGGTGAGCTGCAGGTGGGGTCATGTGCACGCACCGTCAAAAGCCATTTTCAGCAAGGAACTCACCAACACACGTCCGTTGCATAGAGCATATCTAATAGCATCCATTTTATCCGAACAGCTTTGGTGGAATGTCTTGAAGAGGTTTCCATGTGGAGAAATTTGGCTTGAAGAAGGGAAATAGAAGTTATTTTTTAAAAAAAGCAAATAAAATTCAAGCCTGGGTTTTTCAAGAGTAATCACCGCCTGGCTATTGTCCTCGATGAGCTCTACAGTGTGCTTATCTGTCCGGAAAACTTTTGTTTTTGCTCCAGGAAAAGACCTAAAAGAAAATTTTTGCGTTCGAAGAATTATTGTTCGCGACATTGTGACGCGGCCATTTTCGGACATTTTTTAGAAAAAGATTTTTGCAATTTTTAGAATGCATGTTTTCCAGAAAACGCAATGTCTGGGTTGTAGCTCTTGAAGAGCTCTATCACTCATGCAATCCGATCATTTTTTCATCTTTGTTTTCCATCCGAAAATGAGCGATGAAAAAGGAAGGCAGCTTGGCCTCAACTTTTTGGCGGTCACTGTATATGTTTGATCTTCGTCATCCAACCGCTCTATGTATATACTAGAGTAGCTTAGAGCAAACAAAGTTGTAAATTTCCTTTCCTTTATATTGCCACATATTTTAGAGATTTAATCTACATCAGGAATTCTACAGACTAGTTAGTTAAATTTCTTTAAAACCCTTCCTGCTCCTCGCTTAGCTACAGCCCTCCAAAAATTTTGTATGGCGGCGGGAATCCTGCTCCGGTGAGCATTGTTGCGGAACGGACAGAGAATGCCGCCAACCAGGAGAAGAACATCGTCAGCTTTTTTTCATCGTCTAATTGATTTTATGATTCTCATCGTCTATTTACTGTATTCCTCCTTGCTGTTATTCATGAATGTTTCGTTTGAGAAACCACCTCGTGCCAAGCCCTGCTCCGGAACCATCGATGAAAAGCACTAAAATTTTTACTAAATCGGTCACGCACTTCAAATGTTCAGTGGTTTTGTCTTATTATCTCGCAGAACACCAACAAAAGCTGTTCATCTCGCACAGTTGCAGTAAAACCATCACATTTTGGATAAATGGCGCAGATGGCGTAAGTTGAGTGAAACTGTGTCCGCGATTTGTAGAGCGTAGAACAAAAAATGAGCACATTCAAGAAGACAGGTTTTAGACAAGAACCGCAGTAGAAAATGAGGAGAACCGGTTTTGAATTAAGAAAATAAATCTGTGCTCTTCAATCATGGAACAATGGGACAATTAGTATGAGCTGAGAATACGTGTATCAATTTCTGTGTGATTTCTGTGATGCAACCAACTTATCAAATTCTGAACTGTGAACTATGGTAATTTACACTACACGAGGTAGAGTTCAAGAACTCACATGCTTATTTCTAAAACTTACATGAATAAAAGGCGCGGCCAAATTCCTTCCAGTTTAGTATCAATGACAGTGGTTGTCGCTGCCAAAAACCTTTTTGATGCAGCGGATAAACCGAAGCAGACAGCGATAATCTTTTATAAATTATTCAACTTCTCTTCTTCATCTCCGCCCACTCGAAGTTTGTTGCAAGTTATACGGAAATCGTATCCCTTCAATCGATCATTCCCTGGATTTCGTCACAGACCCATAGTAGGCTTCAGTGAGCGTGTTAATTGTACATTTTAGGTGTCCCAAAAAATGTGTCGACAACGCATTCAGAAATGTTCTCGCAACAATTGTAAACCTGAGTGCACCATCCAAACTGCTCTACAAACATGTGGGAAGCTATTTACCTTAATCGGGAGCAAAAACCCATAACTGACCTTCAACATTGGTATTTCTTATATTTTTGAATTGCCAGCTGTTTTGCACAGACACATTGTTGCTGAAAGTTTTATTTACAGTAATGAAGAACGATAGGTGATTTGTTTGTACTGCAAATCTAAGTTGAGGCTAGTCCTACAACACTTCCAGATGTCCGCGAAAGCTGACGAAAGATGTGCGATCAAACATTCGAAAGTACATCTTTTAGACACCCTGTACATCGCGTTCCAAAAAATGTGCACACTTTTTGATCGTTAATAACCTGCTCGCTTCGAGGTGTCCCTCCGATCTTTAACCTGTCTGTAAAGCGAGGTTTAACTTAGATTTTCACTAGCTGGCTTACCCGGCTCCGCCGTATGTTCCGAATCGAAAATTCCATTTCTTAACCGATCCGGACCAAACTGGCACACATACACTTCACTAGGGGTTGGAATTTGGCAGAGGGGTGTAACCGAGCATGCTGATCACCCCCACGGGGGTGATTAGCATGCTCGATTACCCCCCCCCCTGTGCCACCTCCCAGCCCCGTAGCTCAAATTTTGCAAAAAATCGATAAAATCGATATCGATCGATCACGAAAAGTAGCCTACGACATCCGCCGGGGCAATGTATGTGTGCCAAGTTTGGTCCGGATCGGTTCAGAAATAGAATTTTCTATTCGGAACATACGGGGTAACAACTGATTTCCAATGTTTGTCAGAAATGTGAATACGCCACCAAGAAAGCTCGAAAAATTGGTGGAAAGTTATGTAGTAAAATCAGCACGTCTGAGAACCTTACTACACAAATTTTTAGATTTTTTCGAAATTACTTCATTAAAAGGCTTGTTCCACAGTGACCTGTATGCTGAAAGTTCATACCTTGATCCTACAGTAACGAAGAGTGATTAGTGATTCGCTCCATATTATAAATCTAAGTTTATCCTCGCTCTACAGAATGGTACCTCAAGCTCGGCAAAAGACTAGGAAGCAAAAGAGTTATTAACGATCAAACAATGTGCACATCTTTTTGGGACACTGTATAAAGCTGAAAGTCTCTCTGTATGTTATTATGTTCCGAATAGAAAATTCCATTTCTGAATTTCTTATTGTAAACAAATCTGAACAGATTTGCAAAATTTGGCTGCCCCCGTGCATAACTCGTATCCAAATAGATGCCTTTGTATTTCAGAAGATGCGCGTCGTGGAGCTGAATCGATTGCCTATGAACTGAGACTTCGTCCACTTTGAAGCATATGATCACGACGAACTTAGATGATTGGGCTTTTAAAAATTTCGCCATGTTGAGACATAACTGTCTTTACCGATTATAGAAAATCCTGATTATGTGATATTTGATAGAGGAAGCTTCGATCTACTTTTCCACAAAGGATCATAGATTGAAGACAACACCCACGGGGGTGATCAGCATGCTCGATTACCCCCCTGTGCCAGCTCTCAGCCCCGTAGCTCAAATTTTGCAAAAAATCGATAAAATCGATATCGATCGATGACGAAAAGTAGCCTACGACATCCGCCGGGGCATGAAATGTGTGTGCCAAGTTTGGTCCGGATCGGTTCAGGAATAAAAATTTCTATTCGGAACATACGTACATACATGCAGACATACATACAGACATACATACAAACAGACATTCAGCTTTATATATAAGATTATAAAGCAAAACTCCGATCTCTTTTCGCTACTGTATGATTACAGTATAAACTTTGTTAAATAAGCCGTTCGACAAGAAAGAAATCCCAAACAACTCTGAAAATTTGTGTAGCAGGGTTTTCAAACATGCAGATTATAGTATGCATCCTTCAAAACTTCTGAGCCTTTTCAGAGCTTCACATTTTTGAATAACATTAGAAAAGCAGCTGTACTTTCTGAATTAACTTATGAAGGAATACGACGGTGATGTGAAATTGTATATCTGTAATCAGTAACTCTAATTAGCCTCAGCGTCTTATCTCTAGGGCGAAGTGCGGCTACTATGGCTCAAAACCCTCTTTAAATTTATCGTAATACTAGAGTACCGAAGGAAGGTTAAAGTTTTGCTCCATACTGCAACTAAGTTGAAGCGTGCTCTACAGAATGGTACGTAAAGTAAAGGCGAACGACATCAGCAAGCGATCCTCAGTACAATTTTACAGCGTTTCCATTGACTTCTCAGGAAGATAAATCGCTTTGAAAATGAGAGATGATTCCCGCGGATTCCCTGGGGATCCCCTGGGAATCACGCAAATCAGCAAAAAACTAATCTTGAATGGTAGTAACCTGGCATCCATATGTATAAGTGTAGGAAAAACTTTGTAAGCAAAATAGAGTAGGAAGAAGAAAGGTATGTAGAGTAGCGTGATATAACGCATCCCCACACATACCTCCTCCCTCCCCTCCCCAGCGGGGATGTACTCAAATAATCGCCGGAGGCAGGCTGTCCGCAAACTCGCGCTTTTCCGCAAGCGTCAGCAGAATTTTGGGGCGTGGCCAAACCTTCAGCGAGCGGCACTTCCTTTACTGTCTAATGTTCTGCCAACGGGCAGCAACACAGAATTTTCTGCACGCGCTCGGCAAATAATCTCTTTCAGCGAGCGCTAGTCAAATTTTCAGCTGGCGCTCGGAGACGGTTCCTGACCAGTTTCGGGCGTACGCCGAGCAAAGGTGAGACTCTACATGACAGAGGTGTCATTGATGGTTTAACTACTCAAGTTTGAGGTACTTTCTCTAAGCGGAAAGTACCTGGGGGCTGCGCGGTCCTCCATAAAAGACCGTGCGGCCCTCGAAAATTTTGCATATACTCGCGGAAAGTCAGCGGAATGCGGCCAATGCGCCGCAACTAATCTATAAGAAAACCGCGATTGTTCTCCAAGCATTCGTCTAAAATTTCGCTCAACTTTTTCCAAAAATCTGCAAGCGGACCGCAAAATCAGCGAACTATTTTTCCGGTTCTTGCTTGCTCAAAATTCGCATGGCCGCCTGCCTCCCGCGATTATCTGAGTACGTGCATACGGGCCTTAGAGGAAGTTACCTACTCAGATAATCGCCGGGGGCAGGCGGTCTGCAAACTCGCGCTTTTCTGCAGGCGGTCAGCAGAATTTTGGGACGTGGCCAAACCTTCAGCGGGCGGCACTTCCTTAACGGCCGCATATTCTGCCAGCTGGCAGCAATACAGCATTTTTTGCAAGCGCTCGGCAAATAATTTCTTTCAGCGAGCGCTGGCCAAACTTTCAGCAAGCGTTCGGACTCTTTTTACGCATTTCCGGACGTACGTCGAACACAGGTAAGACTCTGTGTGGCAGAGGTGTCACCGTTGGTTTAATTACTCAAGTTTGAGGTACTTTCTCTCAGCGGAAAGTACCTGGGGGCTGCGCGGTCCTCCACAAAGGACCGTGCGGCCCCCGAAAATTTTGCATATCCTCGCGGAAAGTCCGCGAAAATACGGCCACTGCGCCGCAACTAATTTTTAGAGAAACCGCGATTGTTTTCCAAGCATTCGTCTAAAAACTGGCCAACATTCTTCCAAATTTCTGCAAGCGGAACGCAAGAAATCAACGAACTATTTCTCCGGTGCCCGCTTACCCAAAAATCGCATGGCCGCCTGCCCCCGGCGATTGTCTGAGTACGGGCCGTGCGGTCCCTCAAAGGACCGTGCGGCCCTTAATAATTTTGCATATTCTCGAGGAAAGTTCGCGAAGGCGGGTAGTGCGCGCAACTAATCTATGAAAAAAAGCGGGATTGTTCTCCAAGTTTTCGTTCAAAAATTGCCAACATTCTTCCAAATATCTGCAAGCGGACCGTAAGAAATCAGTGAGCTACTTTTCCGGGGCCGCTTGCCCATAAATCGCATGACCGCCTGCCCCGACGATTCTTTAAGTACAAGATGCAGAGAGTTTGACACAGGAAAGTCAACAAAAGAAACTAAAATTTTCTAAACGAAAATTACTTCTGGCACCAGCTATACATATGTATACTTGTGTAATTTTTTTTCCGCGGATAAATACTGAGAAAGAAGAATTTGGCATGTTCCAGTAAAATGGTGCTAGATTGGCCCCGGTATAGATAATTTCATACTACAAGTGTGTTTGAAAATACAGAAATAATTTTTCAGCCTTCTTCGAGTGTTACCCATCGAGATATATTAAACCTAACATTTAGAATACATTTTTGAATCTTTGGCCATCTTTAACTTTTCAATTTTTTAAAGAAAAAATGCGACAAATATATAATTGAATATTTCCTCGTACAATGTCTTTTTAGATAGTATCTGATGTATGTTTTCAATATTTGTTAAATTTCCCCTCAGACTTCATGCAGAACGAAAGTTTTGCCAACATCTGGATACATCTTGTAGAGCTTGCTTTGCTCTAACGAATGATGTTTTAGACATTTTTCTATCTTCTCTGCCGTTTCAGCTTAAGGGACAATGGTATGAGTCTCAGGTAAACTTGTTAATGACCTTCCAATTGCTGAAATATAATATGGCATGTCGAATGCAGTCCAACAAGTATTGGCGGAGTCACATATACTGCGAACGCATGCTTGATATATGTGTTACGTTATGAATTTGCTGTTTAACTGCAAAGCTATATATCCTTATCTTTGATAAAAACATTGTGTTCTCAGTTTTGGGCAATTAGTAACATTTTTGACTATTCAAGAACTGCGAAAGAACTGGAATGGAATAGCAGGAGCAAAAAGCTTCATGCATACTCGTCAATCCGTTTTTGTCGAGTGATTTAGTCGTTCTATGCAGGTATATGTTTTTAGATATGTTAAAAAGGTGTGAAGATATTTAGTCATAATATGTTGAAAACTAAGTTTACCAACTCATTTGATAACTTCCCTCTCACTCAACATGGTGCACTTTACCACTGTGTTGCATACAGGGTTGAGCAAGAGGTTAGGCGCAAGGCTGCCAAATACGACCCCCTCCCCTGTGCTTTCCTGTCCTGCAATTTTGTTCATTGATCGTGTTTTTTCCTCCGTGATGTAGATGATGCGTTGATCCACATATTCGACAAAGTTCTCCTGGTTCTCCTAATGACACAGAAGCGAAATCAGTATCATTTATTTTTGCGAAGATGATTTTCTTCTTTACTTGAAAACATTTTCTTGCACCTTTTATTTTTACATTATTTATTTACATCTATACTTGTACTGGTGGATCGAGCAGATGCACCTAAGGGAACGGACATAGGTTGTCGGTGTTGTCGGGGTCAGAGACAGTTTAGAGAATGCGCGAAACGTGGAGGCTGTCATGAGGCCCTGCAGCGACCGGAAACCGCGGCAACCCCGAGAACACCGACATCATCGACAACACCGACAACAACGACAACACCGAAAACCTATGGCCGTTCCCTCGAGGTTGCTGGTGTTGCCGACGTATAAGTTAATGAGGTCAGGCGCAACCCCTCAAAAGCTCAGGCGGCCTGGCTTTTGAGGGGTTGCGCCTGACCCTATTAACTTCATCTTAAAAGCAACTTTCTCGAAGAAGTTTGATATGATTCGTTAGCACAAACATCGTAGATGCGGTATGAGATGTGTGAAGCAGATTCGTCTTGTTTCAGTTTCCTAGGAGCTCACGCAGTAAATCCAGTCGAGGTGAAAAGCGCCATTGTCGAGTTTTTATGGGGCTTATAAAACCATTACTTTAGGGTGGTTTGAGACGAAATTGACAGGGTATATTATAGAAGAGTAATACTTTGCAACAAGTGTAAAAAGGTTGACTTTTTTGATCGCTGAAATCAAGTTAATCATGTTTGAAAACAGCGTTTTCCAGACATTAGAGATGATGGAAAATTGTTATAGAATATCACATAAAGGGTCCACAAAGTGTTATTTTGCATGCTAATCACGAAAGTAGCATTCCCTAAGCTGGTATGAGACCTTTGGTGGGGTTACGGTAGGCATACGGTAGGTTCGGTAAGTCCAGTCAGATCAACGTTATCTCAATCAGATCTCTTGCCAGTTCCATTTCTAATATACTTCGCGTTTATCCAGTAATCCTCCAAGCTCTCGCTGACAGCCGAAGCAACGGACGGCTGGCGAGCAGTCTCATAAATAGAGCAAGACTGGCACATATGATTTTCAGATGCGAGAACTTACATAGCTTTGCACCATTTTCCATCAGTTCATTTACTGTTTCTTACTCAATAACAATGTTTGTAATTTTCTCACCTTAACCAGAATAAGAACTCAATAAAAGCAACGATAATGAAGAGAGATGACTTGCTCTTTACCAGTGCACCTGGAAGATCTGTACTGCATTTCATATAGTTTTAGACGATTTATTATCCTACACCCAAATACGACCCCCGCCCTCGGTTCTACCCCCAATACGACCCCCCATGTCAGGCGCGCCTGGTTGCATATGATGTAGGCTACAAGTGCAGCTGCTGTTTTACCAGATTCTGACGTCGCAGTGAGAGTTACGATAAGTGTATGACAGTGGCGTACCCAGGATTTCGAGGGGGGGGGCGACAAAAAAAATTTTTCTAATAAAGGTGCGTGGCTTTAGCCACGCACTCCTAAGAAATTTTGGGGGTGCTTCTGAAAATTTTTGAGAATCCCTAACCCCTAGAATCCAGAAATCGGGGCGTGGCGTTAGCCACGCCCCCGAAAAATTTTTTTTATAAGGCTGAAATGAATTTTTAAAATTTTTTAAAAAATATTTCATTTATTTACAAGTATGAACAAGTGATTTGCACAATTTTATAACTCATGTAAGTAACTTTCAAAAATTTCGCGACCCTTTCTCGAGGAAGGTGCCCCCCCCCCGCTTTCCCTCGGTACGCCAGGTGTATGGTATAAAGGGAAAAAGTATAAATCTCAACAGTTCTAGCTGGAACTAGGCATAGGGGGGAGGGTTATCCGACATGCTAATTACAAAAACGATACTGAAGTTGCGTGCCAAGGGCTTTTCTGTAACATTGCTATAGGTGTACGATATAGTGTTCAAATTTGTGAAGGCGCCAAATTTTCACTTGCCCCTAAATTTTATTTCTTCCTTTGTGAGCCGAATGAGTCAACCTCTAGTAACATAACATACACGACTCCGGATTATTGCGCATGGTCTAGGTTGCTAACGGCTTCATTTTGGCTTATAACCCGAAATTCTTAAAATTTACTAGCATACGAAAAATGCCTAAAATTTTTCTAGTTCGTTTTAAAAATTCAAACAGTTTTCGAAGATTGTAGCTCACATTAGATGCACCACATCCAAAGAGAGTTGAGTTATGAAAGTAGTTGCAAAACTTAGTTTCCAGCCTAATATTCTTCTGCAAGGTTCGACTGTTCCATTCCACCCCGGAAAATGATAGGAAACGTGCACGAAAACAATAAAAGGGAAAGGAACCTCTATTGAAATAAAAGGAAAAGGAACCATATTGCTACCTTAGATGACTGATCATCTCTCTGCAAAAAACCTAAGGAGAAAAATGAAGTTCAAGGCAGTCCATTGGGGATTTTAGCACCCTTTTGATCAATATGCATTAGATACATGCAACATCTTCTAATCCTCTTTGTAGACGCTGGCGATACCGTGGCCAATGTCGCAACCCTTTACATAAACATAGGGGGGGGGGTCAGCCGTTATGGAGCAAGGCTACATTTCCCTGCAGTATCCTGAGAACCGCTTGCGCTGCATCGCCATTAATTGCAGCCGAGGAGTATGCATTTTGGAGACGAATCAAGCGGCATTGAAATGAAAAGGTGCTCAAGAGAAGTGGAACACGAAAAATAGAGGAAAGGGATAGGAGTTTTTTGAAAATTGATTTCTTCAAGGGGAATCGATTTTCTTTTTCTGCTCTCTCTCGGGTTCTGATCAGGACCGAGCAAAGGTGTGGCACACAACCGCCAAATACGATCCCCCCCCCTAAGTTCTGCCTCCTCCCCCCCCCCCCCGACTTTCGTTTGCCTGCCGTAAGCATGACATAAAGGCTTTACCTATCATAGTTAGTAGTATTTGAGATTATCATGTCAGAGGATCCCTGTGGGCCAAGATTTAACGAATTCTGGGGTTTCCAAATATTGGGTCATCCAAGTGAAGTGGCCATTTTCAAAAATGACCAACTATATTTCAGATGCGAATTGATTACTTCTTCTTGTACTCATTGCAAAGACAGGAAGAGGTAGCTAGTTCCCATAGTACTACCTATTTGCCTATACCATGAATCCTGTTTCAAAAAGCCATCAAACTATGAAATTAGAAGCCAGCGAAAATCTCGTCTGTCCCAAATTTTGCTTGCAGTGGTTGTGATCCACCAACTATTACTAAAACGAAAGAAAACGAATTCAGTTCTAATCACTTCTACAAGAACTACGAAAGCTTTGCTATCAAACGTACCTAATCTGTTTCCTAAAATTCCTTTTAGAGGAAAGTTAATGGGGTGTGGCACAACACATAAGAAGCTGTGACGGCCACAGCCTTTTAGAGGTTGCGCCTCACTCCATTAACTTACCTTCAACAAATATCTGCGGTTTTTATATTGTTGCTATTGCTCAACCATCTTCTTTACACAGTAGGAAAATTATTAAAAATTGTTTCTTCTAGGGAAAGACATAGTCGTTTTCCCTTACCTATGCAAATGGAAAATGCTGCGAAAATATTGGGTTACAATAACATGCCTCCGCGTCTTCATGTAAATCGCGAAAGAAGGCGATAAAGATAAATATGTTAGATAGACTAAGCCTCATAATTTACACTAAAGGCACCGTCCACCCAAATTGGGGCTGGTGAGATTATGATACCTAGCAGATGTGCGGCCCCCAACTGTATGATTGCCCAACTCGCGCTGCCTGAAGTTGCTTCCGAACCGAGAAAATTGCTTCGGAAATCGCTTCAGGCCGCGTTCGCGACGCTGGTTTTTCCCCTTTCGGAGTGGGCGTGACGTTCGTCCGTGCGCGCCCAACCAATCACCGTACCGAAGAAATCGCTTTGCGGGTTCTGAAAACGGGGTTTTTCGTGGTTTTCGCGGATTTTCAACTTGATATTCGGAATCAGCGGTATGAGAAGACCCTGGAACGGCAAAAACATGAAGGTCGAAATTTTGGGTGGACGGTGCCTTTAAAGTGATTTGAGCCTGATCGTCCTCTCTAATCTGAGATATTGAAAGCGAAAAATGGAATAAATTAGATTTTGGCTTGCTCGTACTTCCATAGTTTGGATGTTATTTAAAGTAGGATTCCTACTTTGAGCAAAGACGCAGTAGTTCTTCGTATTGAGTGCACAAAGAAGTAGTTAACTCACCTTTGAAACGAAGGTAGCATGTTTGAAAATAACCATCTCACTTGAATTTCCCATTGAAAACCTCTGAATTCGCTGAAACTTGGCCCACAGGGGTTATTTGATATTATAATCACGAAAACGATGCTTTTATGCCTAAGGTGTTCTTTTATTACGTTTACTGTAAGTATACGATGGTAGGCCAAAACATCAATGTGTTAGTCTTTACATAGTGCCTATCTGACATTGTTAACGAATATCATGTTTTCGCTAAAATCAGTATCACCTCGGTAACGATCCTCCTCTCCCCTCTCCGACCCCTCACTACAACACCCCGGAGGCCGTATTCATCATTAAATTTGAGATAAATTTTACCTTGAGGTAAATTTTACCTCAAGGTAAATTCTACTTTTGCCAGCTTGATATACACTGAGTTTATTTAGAGCACGCTATGACGTCTTAGCGGTGCATAAAGTTTTTTATTGCCAACAGAACTTTGCTAGGACAAAATTTATTGCTAATTGTGTCCTTCGGGCCCGAGATGACATGATTTGACAGGGAGACGGTTCGAAGTACCCTTACATGTTTGAACACAATAAAATGAGAATGTCTCAGGAATGATATCCACGAAAGTCCATAATGGAGGAAAATAGATTTTCAAGCCCCATTTTATTCGTTCGTGGTAGAAACTGGTTGGAATCTACTTTCGCTAGCGTTATCCAAAAATTTTTATCTCATCGCAACCACGAAGCAAAGCGGTTTGATGGAAATGATTCAACTACTCCCTACTTGAGCTCTCGCTTTCGAAAGAATCTTGCGAAAAGTCGATTTACAATAGGGCAAAATGGGATTTACCTCCATTTTAAATGGACTTGAATCTTTTACTCCCAGCAGCAAGGTGAGCTGGGACTAAGCTCATTTTTGGTCTTTTTACATATTTTTGATTGCGATTTTTTGAGAATGTGTTCCTTAGCCTATTTCAAGATAACAAGTAAGTGGAAGTAGTCTTGTGTCATTTATAAAGTCTGAAATAAGTGTTTCTTTCTAAACTCATACAAACGCTATAAAAATCATGGGAGAAGGTTAAATTCACCAAAATATTCGCTAACGAACTCATATGCCTTTGAATAACAGGTCGATGCAAAAGTTCCTATGTAAATCAAATAAAGTTTGTTAACTCTTCAAATCATCAACCAAAACTAAATACATAATTTGTATTTAAAAGTAAAAAGATTTGCGTTTCAGTATAGTTACTCAGAAGCTGTCTTTTAACTAATCTCGCAAAACCGAGCCTCAAAGAGGCATTTTAAAGCGATTTTGAGTTTGATCGCAATAATTACTGAAACTGCGCTAGCTAGCGAGAAATATCTGTGAGAATTCTACTAGCAATAGTCCATACATTCAACTACTTAGAGATATAAACATTAGTGCTGAGAGACAATGAAGACCTAAAGTAGGAGATTTGCGAAGTCATCTCTTATTCGTAGTTTTTTCAACGTAAAAACATTTTGGGTTGTTGTGCAGTACAAGGTTTTCTATAAAATAAGCATTTTGGTTTACAGATTGTAGTGCAAGTCTAGCCAAAGTTTGCTTTCCGCAGAGTGCTCTGAATACGAATTTGATTTGGGACCATGAAAATCTCGAGAAGCGAAGGCTTGGATATTATATAGTAATATTCTTGGAGGTAATTTAGATGCAAGTGATTGATGATAAATGGTATTTTGTGAGATGTAACGGTGTGGGAAAGAATATAGTATCTGCGTGACTGACATTTCAATGATAGGTCAGCCTAGTCAAATATCAACCACTTCTTGGAAATGAGTTTGCTAGAGTGAGTAAACAAGTTGAGGCAAGTTGGAGAGAGGTTTGGCGAGGATATTTGGTATGGAATGAATAAATTCGCGAATGCGATATCTTATCGCACCGCATGGACTAAGTCATTTTATTCGCACGAAAAGCCCATTTCGCGGGGACTTTCGGATATCATTCCAGGTCTTAAAAGATCTAAGGGAATTTGTGGCCAATTTCTTTGTTCAAACCTGCATATTTTGATAAAACATAAGTTCGCACCTCATTTTCGAAACACATAAGCAGAGCATAGCCAGTTGCTGTGGCCTCGAAGAAATATGTACAAGGCGTCGCAAAGTCTTTCAGCCTAACTTTGCAACTGTGTAACTTTGTTAAATCCTTTACGATAAACCCACTTGCAAGTTTGCAAGTGGGTTTATCGTAAAGATGACATTACTTCAAAAAAATGGTATTCGCATCGTGCACAAAACACCGGCTTCTCTTCATTGAAGAATTGTAGAATTAACATGAATTCTTGGAATGGTCCTGCCACTGGGGATGAGAAACTTTTCGGATGCGAAAGCCCGAAAAAGCTGAAATGTAATACCAATCACTTTAAGTGGCAGATTTCGGTTATGAGATTGCATTTTCTACCAAAACATCGTTGGATAATCACGCCAGTAACATTATAATCACTTTTTTTATTGTGCTCAAGAAGTTTACGTAAGTTTAGATTTTAAGTTTGAAAGGTTCTTACTCTGCTTGGTTTTGCATTATTTACCTGTTACTTGGCCCCTTTCGAAGTCTGAAACGATAATTGTTTCGAAAAAAATAAGAAGAGAACTTGAACGTGCCAATAACTCTAAGCTTGCAGACCTCAGTGAATTTCAGGGGCTTGTGGCTGGCGCGTGGCGCTTTTGGAGACTTTGGAGTTCTTTTTGGCAAATTTAACCGTCCTTCAGAAAAGAACTGATTTTATTCAACACATCCTCCCCTGTTTCCAACTAAAATGATGATATTAGAATGAACCCTACTGCGATACAGTTTACCTTGAGCTGTACCTCAAGGTACAATTTACCTTCTCAGGCGAAAATACCGGACGAGCGGCCACAAGTACCGGCCGAGCGGTTTTCACTTTTCCGGCTCGTCCGGTAGACGCGAGCGCCCGGCCGGTACTTGCGACCGTTCGCCCGGTCATTGCGAGCGCTCAGCGGCCAGCAATGAAAACGCTAAGCGCTCGGCCGGTCTTTGTGGTTACTGGCGCGGTACCTGTGGATGTTGGCGCGGTCTTTGTGGAAGTTGGCGCAGTACTAATGGATGCTCGCGCGGTTACTGCGGTCACTGGCGCGGTACTTGTGGTTACTGGCGCGGTCTTTGTAGATACTCGCGCGGTCTTTGTGGAAGTTGGCGCAGTACTAGTGGATGCTCGCGCGGTACTTGTGGATGCTCACGCGGTCTTTGTGGATGTTGGCGCGGTACTTGTGTATGCTCGCGCGGTACTTGTGGATGCTCACGCGGTCTTTGTGGGTGTTGGCGCGGTACTTGTGGATGCTCGCGCGGTCACTGCGGTCACTGGCGCGGTACTTGTGGTTACTGGTGCGGTCTTTGTGGATGTTGGCGCGGTCTTTGTGGAAGTTGGGGCAGTACTAGTGGATGCTCGCGCGGTTACTGCGGTCACTGGCGCGGTACTTGTGGTTACTGGTGCGGTCTTTGTGGATGTTGGCGCGGTACTTGTTCTGTTAACACAAGATTCTTCTTACCCATAAAGTACAAGAGCACAAATTAAGCACAATTAGTAATTTTATTTAAAATCTTACATCGTAAAATAGATAACACTCAAAAATGTGTCACAACACATTGTGACAAAATGTCACAACAAAACATAAACTCTGTGAAATAAACTAAATCAAACAACAAATCAGCTCTTAAGCTGCTCAAAACAACCTAGAAACAATGGCCCGAAGTAAACCCGACTTCACTTCAGATGATCTCAACTGAGGGGCTGAGTTGAGGCATTTAAGATAAACTGACTAGCGGTCACTCTCACATGCTTGAGAATGCGACCTGATCTGGAGGGTTAGCGTCAGGGCAGGTGCCGGGATGACTTCACCTGAAATCCGTAAGAGCAGCCTCGATTTTGAGATGAATTGACCGAAATAGTGTGCAAGGGATGAGACGCAAACAAAAATCCCGCACGTTGCTCGTGAGTAACTTACGGGACATCGTACTTGACGTATTGTTGCAGTACAAGAACGCGCAAAACTGCACAATACCGGTGCCCAAAAAGGAAAGGATCAATGAACAGCTAATTTCGGCAAAAAACAGAAGAATAGGTTTTTTCCTCTTTGCAGAGTTTGCTTAGGTTTTTTCTACAAAAGCTACTCAGAGCGACTATCTCTTCATTTATTTCCATTCGATTTTGTGCCTACTTCCTCAATTTTTGATGAAATTTTGGTTAAAAAACGCAGTTTTGTTTTGTGCATTCATTTGGTTTGTGGCCTTGATAGCGGCCGTCATCGATTTTCTTCAATAGTGGCCGCTAACAAAGATTGCTCAGTGATGCGCAAAAATTCGTCACTGTCCGGCTCCGAAACACGATCGTGCCGGCTGAGCACCAGTCACATACCTGTTTGACCAAACCTGCACAAGAGGTGTAGGTGTTTCCTCTTTGATAGCGCGCAAGATTTTTATGCCTGAAAAGCAATCCGCATCTAGATCAATAGCTCGAGGGATGCTAGACCGAGGCACCCTACGATCAACTCAGGTCCGTCTCAGGGCAGATCCCCTGAAGGGGGGTTTAATACGGGCCAATGAAATGCAAAAAATGCTCACTATCTCCACCCTTACGACGTCGACAGCGATTGTTGAGAAAACCACCAACAGCTATGGACCATTAGCAATCGTCATTCGGCCGTGCACGCTTTTTCTTTCTCTGAAAAATATGTGCATTATACTACATAAATTTTTGTTTAGAAAAAAGTTACATCATAAAGCCTCCATTTATCGTTTTCGACGTCATATTCGTATGCGCGAATATCTCTTCTAAACAAATGGTCTATGAGATGTAGCGTTAGGACAAAGTTCCTTTACTCACAAGGCCATTTGCAGGGTTTTGAAGAGGTCCCGCCTATACACAATCCTTTCATGTGCCATCCTTTCGAATGCTTCCGCCCTTTCCTCTCTTGTTTTCCCGAGACTTTCGAAAAAGCTGTAAAAATTTGAACTGTAACTTTTTGGAGAATTCACTCTAGCTCCACCTCGTACTGTCGACATTGACGGCTGCCATTTTGAGTTCTGGATGCCCATAGCCGATTGTGTCTTCGCCAAAGTCTAAGATCAGGAGTCCTGAACTATTTCGATATCAAATACATACCTAAGAGTGCAGTTTCAACATTAGACGGCAAGTTTTTGAGATTTGAACTTCGGCCTCCTTTTCCGTTGAGCCTTGGGGAATAATCTTGAACGGATTGTCGCGGCTCCGTTATCTGTAAAAATTATAATGGTACCAGAACCTCTGCAAGTTATTAGGCATTACTTGCACCAGGATGTATCTGTAAAAGCTCATGAACATCTTGAAGGGGGTATCGCCAGCTTTTGTTTGATAGTTGACGATAAGTTACTCAGGCTAGTCTGAAAGTTGTTTTGTTCTTCTGTATTGCTCTTTCTTCCTCACCTGCAAAAACGGCGGTGGTCCCTCTAGCTTCCACTCTCGGGTGCAATTGTGAATCGAAATAGTGAGGCCTTCTTCTTCTACGGGTAACCCTTCTTGCTCCTTTCCTCCAATCTCTATCATTCGTGTTAGGCGATCAATTTTGGAAAACTGGATTGCACACTGAACTCGCTCGTTTTCAATACTTGTCCTAAATATGCAAGAGAAAATCACCATCAAGAAATTAGCAATGCTATGTAGACGCATTTCTTCCGTCGGGTCTCTCAGATTGAATAGTCCTTCATCAGAAAAACGATAAATTTTCATTGCTTCCTCAGAACGGACAAACTCCTGCCAAGATACAGTGCTAGTACCCAATATTCTGAATCAACAATGACTTACATCGTAAATTTGCTGGTTTGGAGGTTGGATTAATCTCAAGGTTAGATTTATCTGTGCCAAGGTGATTAGGACTGACGTATATTAGAAGCATGGCATGACACACTTGCAGTAAATTGCTTTCTTTTGTATTTCCGTGATATTTTTACGAGGAACGTGTTGGAATATCGGTTTCAGAGTTTTACATTCAATGAATTTGAGACTGTACAGTCTACATAAGCAAACCACCTTCCGAAAGTCTATAGATCTCTGAGGGTATCCTTCTAATCTTGCCTCCAGCTAAGGTTAGAAGTTGCATTGAGAATTCACCTCAAGGTAAATGCAGTCCGTTTGATGAATACGGATTCTAAGTGATAACAGTACCTTGGGGTAAAATTTACCTCAAGGTACTTTCCATTCAATACTAAACACCTTGAGGTAAATTCTCAAGATAAAATTTACCTTGAGAATTTGCCTCAAGGTACTTTTGTGAATACGGGTATTTGCTGATAATGAGTGATAAAACTACCTGGAGGTAGAATTTACCTCAAGGTATCAATGATGAATACGGCCACAGGTGTGGCAAGCCACACCTCACGCTTGATCCTGGTTTTGTCTGTCTTTCTACAAACACTTGTTCCTCAAATTCTACAATTTATTTATTCCCAAAATCGTTCATCTGCTATATTTTAATCTTTTATCGCATCTTACTGTTTCTTATATCTTATCTGTTTCATTCATACCTCCTATCCACTTCGCTACTTATCTTTGATTTACTGTGGGCCTAGCGGTGCGCCTGCACCATGCAGGATTTTGGGAGAGCTATGGAGGTTGGCTTAATCGGCTGGGCAGCGCTCGTTTTTCTACTGCAATTAGGCGCAAGGCAACGCAAATGGTCCTTAGGATATACTGCAGAGGAATGCGGCATAGCTTTGCTCCCCACGCCCTCCATAAATATAATTGACTGCATGGAATCTCCCCGGGCTAAACGCCCGCGAGCGTGTCTCTTGTGGAAACAATGGCATTCGCGCGCATGAGTCATCATAGCGCCCGTAATCGGCCACGTTCCAGGCACGCTCGCGTGTGTTCACCCTACAGCAACCCGGGCGATTTCGTGCAGTCCACTTTATCAATCGTTAGGGGTTGATGTATTCCAATAAATATGTACCTGACACTGCGGCTGAAAATGGTGACTCTAAGTCGCCGACACTGACAACTTTCGATTGCCGAACCGACGACTGGCGATCGGCAGGCGTCGGTTCGGCAATCGAAAGTCGTCAGTGTCGGCGATTGATTACTAGAGTATATGTACGCTTCTAGAAGCCTTTGCTCTACAAAACGTTTGTTTCATTTCTTACATCCGAAGACAATTTAGTAAAACTTTAGGCATTGAAATACAAATTGAAAAGGCAAAAAACTCGTAGTTGACAATCAATGCTTGCTAATAGGCGAAAAAGCAAGCTGACTACTTGTGTGCTCTCTTGTGATTACCTACTCCCATTTCAGAAGGCAAAGCTGTGCTTTTCGACGTTCGTGTTCTTGCGCACTCAAGTAGCGTGTTACTCGAACTATAGATTTTGCTGACAAGGGAATAGTGTCGAGTCGAAGTGGCCTTTCCAGATAAGATCCATACTGCTTCGAAGGGTATTAAGCGGTGATTCCAAATCTGCCTTCCAAATCTGCCAAGCGCCTCTGGACGCCGAGTTGTAACCGTTCTTCGGAACGAAGAATGGATGCAGAATTTAGGTAAAACTGATTGTTACAATCTTTCCAGCGCTCAGATAAAGCAATGTTAAGTATTATCATGTTGAATATAATGTATCCATTGCATAAACAGCTCTGGTACTTGACACTAGACCATTTGAGCAAATTTGGGCGATTTTGCTTTAATTTTGCGTTCAATTTTTTGACCTGAAAAACGAGCATAACTCGGCGTCCAGAGGCGCATGGCAGATTTGAAAAGCAGATTTGGAATCACCGATTAATGCTCTTCAAAGCAGTATGGGTCTCATCTGAAAAGGCCACTTCGACTCCACACGGTTCCCTTGTGAGTAATAATATTCGATGATCATATGGACTTAGACCATCTTTTCTGCTAATTCATAAACTGTTCGCCTACCATGTTTTCTCAATAGCGATCGCAGATGTTTTTGACGTTAAAGGGACCTCAAGGGCTTGTTTTCAAATGCGGGATGATTTTCTTTGCTTATCAATGAGTCCTTTATTTTTGAATACTCTAAACACCTCCGCGGCCACTCTCAACGCGCGCTGAGCAGTCTGATGCTTTTCGTCTCTTAACAGCAAGCGTTGTATATGCTGAGTTGGGAGTGCAGTGGAAGTAGCGCATCTTCGACATCTCTAGCAAGGGAGGGATTGGAGCGCTGATTTCAATCTGCCTTCTATATACGCAGAAAGCTTCTGAAAAGGGATGGACTTTTATTTGCAGGCAATTTGCAAGGCTGAGAGTAGCAAAAATATCAACACCTAAGCATTTTAGACTCAACCCCACTTGGAACAGCTTATCTATGCGCAGCGTATGTAATATTGTCCATTTTTGCATGTCATCCTTAGAACGATTTCCGTTGTTTGTAGCCCCTCAAACCATGCAAATTCAATGACACAAAAGCCCAGTACTCCTTCCCAAGAGCATTCTGCGGATATGGAAGGCAGATTGAAACCAGCGCTCCAAACTTTTTGTAAGGATGCATCCGTGGTAATTAACCACTTCGACTTCGCTTGAGAGGTTTTCATGATAAAAAACAATATTTCCTATCTCACACAATCCAAAGTCACTAGTCGAAAGTTTGAAAATTACCATCATGAGTACATGGTGGTTGAGATTAGGAGAGTAAAACAAAGCTATTTCTAGAAGGACCTTTTATGAGCGGCAGCTTTGAGAGACTAAGCTCGAAGATCTGTGTATACGAAGCTTTCTTGCCTTCTAAACTCATTCATAACGAGAAACACCCCCTTTTTCGCACCAAACGTCAGTCATCGCTTACGTAAGAGGTCTACTTCAACACCGCTACAGAAACCAGGCACCTCCACTTTAGCTTAACTACTAAGCGAAAAAACGAGACTACTACATAAACAGAACGGACTAACTTCGAAAAATAATAAGCGCAATCGAAGCACGTCAACGCGCAACGTAAATCATTGTCGTGATTTGCTCACAGCTAATACAGAGAAATTCTTGAGCGACGAAGACAATCAAATCAAAGAACTTTCATAAGAAGCCAGGGCGAGAAGTACCTTGGGCCATAGTGTGCGCTAAGTCGCGAAAATGCACGCGCTATATAATTAAGAAGAACATACCCTTTTGGAAAAGCCGAATGTGGAAGCAATACCCAAAAAACTAGAAGTTTGCTCATATTTTGACCGATTGCAGAATAATCATTTTTGATAGCGATTGCAACTAATGCGCATGAGGCCTAGCAGTATATTCCCTAACTCAGGCAAATTTGTTATAATCGAGCGATAGTCTCATGCCATCGCGCATTTCCGTATTGGTGACGCAGGTAGTGCAAGCCAGTCACTTATCCAAATATCGAGTGCTTGGTACGGGCTCTGATATTTCAACTGTACCTGGCGACAGTAAGAATAGCCTAACTGATACCTTACCGGCGACTTGCATTAGAGTAAAGAACAACTGTAGACAATTGCACTCATGTACGGTGAACATACACGTTTAACTAATCAATAAAATCGATACAACCACAAACCTCAGCATCGCGTGGATTTTTCTGTACGGCTCCCTCATAGGCCAACATAGCATTGCCAAGATCACCAGCTTGCATCAGATGATCACCTTTGGTCAACGGATCAGCAGATATTAGGGATGGATTTTGTTCCTAAATCAGGGACAAATGGGGCTCGCACCAGGCTCGGTAATGGGACAGAAATGTCCTACCTGATATACATAGCTATCATTTTCTGTCAAATTAACCCCTCCTTTTTGTGACAAAGCAATATTTTTTCGAATATTTTACCATTCCTTTCCATACTATCAAAAACGTCTGGCATACCAGCTGTGTATTCTTGAGCCCAACTATCACCTAATTCACTTGTCAACTCATTTGATATCTGTAACCAAATCCGGGGTTTAAATCGTTGAACATCGAAAAATGTGATTATTTACTTACAGATGATGATGTCATGGACGATTCAACGTTATCTAGAAACTCTGCTGACCACATAGCACTGTCGACAGAAGTGGAACTGTAAACATTCATTTCAAACCGAAAAATCTGCCTTCGGTGGCATAAATGCCAAAAAATCGATAATCGATTGATCACTAGAAGGCTGCGTCTACCTTTGAGCAAGAGTTAGGTAAGGCGCTGTTGATCCGGTTGCTCCCGCCCAAGCATTTTCATAAGCTAGTCTGGATGCCACATATTGCTGTGACCACTGCGTTTACAACTAAAAATGTAGAAGTAGGTTAAAGGGTCCTGCACAGAAAGCGAATACAGTAGCTACCTGATGCCCTGGCTGCGCAGCATACTCGGTTGTGCATTTATTAGCTAAGCTAGAAGAAGACGATTTGGAAGCTGGGCAGCTAGCGCCTGAAATTTTCAACAAATCGTTGTTCAGATGTGGGCCGGCCACGCCCATTTCGGCTATTTACTTATTTATCTGATGCTCACACTCATGTTAAATGATGTCGGTGCAGGAGCCGCAGATGCTTTCTGTTGCAGAAAATCATTAACGAATTGCTCTCCAAGTGAAGTTGATGGTAAAAGCGAAGAAACACCTAAATTACTGGAAAATAAAAAATGGATAATGGAGCGAACATTGACTTATTAGTTTGGTAATTCCATGTTTATCAGTGTACTAACATTTTTTTATTAGCAAAATCGTCAATATCATTGTTTTTGGGAGACGTAAATCGAAATTGTTTAAAGTCATTAAACTCACGTTTGGTCTTAAATCTACGAAAATTCTCATTAGGAAGTTTTTCGGGCATCTGTCACAAATCGCAGACTTGAAATGGGGTGTCATGCGGGCTGGTACTTACTGCCTCTATTATCTTTTAAAGCGGCACGTGACTTTTACCGCGTAAAACATAGTTTGTAGGTTGATTTTTGCCACATCGATAAAAACCATGAAAAGGAAAATTTCGCGAAAAATCTTTTCCGTCTTTTACTTGAATTTTTGAGGTTGGAAGTCACCTCGGTTCACTATAGGGACGATTCGCTGATTCGATGTTCCATAATTTTGTGCTAGACCTACAAGAGCATTTGGACCACCGCAATCGGCCTCTACCAAAGATTTCATTCTGAAAAAGTTCCATTGCTCAGTCAGAAAGCAAACCCGTAATAAAATCCGAGAAAAGCTTAATAGATCAGCGGTAGCAAAATGTCTTCAAAACTATCAATAAATGAGCGGAGAAAACCTTATCAGCTGACCTATAGCGTAAAGAGCTAGTTCGAAGTGTGCAGTTGGAACCAAATATCTTGTATTGATTCGAAGCCCTGTTTGTGCTTCAAAAGGATTCTTTTCAAAAAGTCACTCTGATAATCGTTTGAAATCAATCAGTAGTCTTTGAATCTCTGAACTGCACTCACAAGATACATCACATGACGAAGACGTGATTGGCCAAGAGAAGAAAAACTGTGATTTACAACTATTAGGTTGTCCCAAAAGTAAACTCTTTTCAAATAAATTGAGCTGTTTTTGTTTTCCTTGCAGAATTAGGGCACCATTCGATAGAGCAAAGCAAGCTCTACAAAATAACCATAAAATATCCACTCAAGTCGTAATCCAGTAAAATTTGGAGACAAAAATCAAAATTTTTTAGCTACCCAAATATCGGATTCCAGAAAATCCCCACGGACTTGCAACTTGATCTTTGTATACAGACACATAGTAGTACCCAAGTATTTGGCGGATTTTTTCCTTGGCTCGACTTTGAGTGATTCCAAAATGTCACTTTTTCGGGTTTTTCAGGTAAATTCGATATTTCTCAGTCATAAGAGCACATTCAGAAATAAAGTTTTTGAATTACATACTTAGTAAGGCTTGTAGTATACAATGACATATGTGGGAGTGGATGGGAGCGGAGTTTGTCATTTTTGGGCTGTTCTTCAAAGACATATTTGAGTACTACTATGCCTGTAGTATAATGAACAAGTTGGATGCCCGTACAGGGTGCGCCACAATTATTTGCGCGTGTATCATTAAGCACCATACGAACATAAGACCGGCTCAGCCAGCGGTCAAGCTTGATATTGTCTTTTTGGTTCTACAACATTGTATCCTAGTTGAAAGAGGTAAAATTGTTTGTTTTGCTTTTAGGTAAAAATTCGTAATATTAGGTTGTAACATAAGTTTTGAAACACTCTTACTTCTTAAGGCGATAAGTCACGCTATTAAAATTTTCAATGAGGATCCAGGGTGCTGTTCGATAGAGCAAAGCAAGCTCTACAAGCTGGTATGCAGATGTTCGCAGCAACTTCGACCCACTGTAAGTTTGCATGAAGGCTCAAAAAATCGCGAAAACTCATATCTTTGCTCAGAAAAATTCTACGAACTCCAACTTGCTCATAAAAACTGTACTTTATATATGACAGCAAAATTTTCGTTTTTTCGACTTTCAGATGAAGAAAAACTACAGCAACGCTACATATGAGTGTCTGATATAGTGTGCAATTTTTATGAGCAAGTTGGAGTTCGTAGAATTTTTCTAAGCAAAGATATGGATTTTTCGCGATCTTTTGAGCCTTCAGTACGACTCAGATTTTAGATGTAAACTTACAGTGGATCGAAGTTGGTGCCACTTTTGTACACAATCATGTAGAGCTTGCTTTGCCCTATCGAATGGTATCCTAGAGCTCCATGAAGATTTTGAGTTGCATGATTTATCGCCGTAAGAAGTTGAGGAGTAACAAGATTTATGTAACAACAACCTAATACATCCAAACTCAAACAGAGTCTTGTTATTCCATTTCAAGATTGATTCAAAGTCTTGGCCAACATGCAAACCCAAAGACTGTCAAAATTATTCTGTTTGTTAAAAGTAAAATTCGAAGAAATTCGTGCTAAAACAAAAACTAACATTGTCTCTGCTAACTGCTTTGCATTATCTGAACTCGTGATAGATTTTACCAATGTATAGCAACCAAGATTCACCCTGAATATTCTTCATTACAGCCTATCATCGAGCGATATTTCTAAGCCAGTGAATTACTGTAGTGCCGGAACGCGCAAGGGAATTTTTTATCCGAAAACGAGAGCATGCACAGAAGCACGAGTTCCGTGCCCAGATCCGGAAAATATCGAAGGTACGTCAATTAGTATTACATGATAATAAGAGTGTAGGGGTTGACTTTTATCATTGCAAAACGATTTGCACCAACCGAGAGTCGAATCCGGTTGGTACTTTAGCAGAGTACAATGATACTTCTACTTCTACCATTAAGATGCACCGTTCATGCAAAATCTAATAGACACTTTGCATGGATTAATTTATAGGCATTGTTGTAAGATACTTCTTGCAAAATTACAATTTGGGAGGCGCCAAATACAACCAACTGCACACATAAATGGGTATCTGAATTGAAGTCGGCAATTGAAAAGGGAGATCCAGCAGAGCAAATTAGCAAAAAAAATGGCATCTGATTTAGAGTAAGCCTTTTGTGTCGCATTGCCTGAGGAAAACCGCTTCAAATTTTTAGATATACATTGCCACGTCAATTGTATGGGGTAGATATTACTGGAAGTTTGCAGTTGTCTGTTGCTCTGCTTGGCTAGGCACGAAGTCAATTTGACGTTGTGGAGGACCTATATGATCGAGACGCTAGAGCGACAAATTTCACTGAGGAAACTCCCTTCCTTTTACCATAAGCTGTTGGAACGAAATCGTAATCTTTTCAGTCGTTCAATTTATACGGTAATTATCTGCTATCGCAACAAGCGCTTCCTGTGTGGAAAGAGCTAACACCATCGCTCTGTTGGAATAACGCTATGGTGTTGCTGACGTCGTTGAAGCAAAGCGCTACTTTGTTGGGAGATTATATGTTGGGTCTGCAAAAGAAGCTGACGTATGATAACTGGGGTGAGTGCAGAGATTGGAGGTCAAAACATCCTCTACAAGCTCATGTTCAGAGAGGGATTTGGATACTTGTGAACACCAGAGCCCGTGCAAATGACAAGAAAGCACGCTAGCTCGTTTTTAGCACAGAAAGCAAAGAAGATATCTTAAAACATGCTGCACTTCAGCTATCCCTCATGTCAGACATGCTCACTTGCTTCAAAGACAAGTTAAGCAATTGACATGCATTAACATGTTCCCTCACAAAACGCAAATTGCAATTGCATTGCTTAGTCAAATAAATAATAAACTTGATTACAGCGCAAATACAGAAATGCAACACCGTATTTAATAACAAGTTGTCGCAGAAAAATGCCCTTACTGTTTGTTACTACTTTGTTTACTACTTGTTTGGTCGTTACTAAATCTCTTGCTCATGTCTTTCGCCATCGTACGTAACATTAGAGCTGGCTTTAACATAGATTTACAGTATGGAGTTAATTACCGATTTCTTACGTTACTGTGGGACTACGGTAAGTACCCTAAAATCCCATAGATAAGAGCGGTTTAAATTACCGGTGAAAAATGAATTAGAAAAATTGAAATTGAATGCAGTCGCCAACGCCATATTTCACACTTTCGTTAATAGTATGAATTTACCTCAACTACTCAGACACTCGGAGCGGACGAGCCGCGGTCCTTAGTTTACTACACCGGGCATGTTGCGGCCGGATTGTCGCAGCGTCCGCGGGCCAGCCAGAGTATCACCGTAGTAAAATGAAGGGCCTCGGGTCAGCCGCTGTAGTGCAGTCCATCCGAGGTCCTTGGTTCGCTGCACTAAAATACTCTCACAGACCCGCGGCCCTTAGGCCGTCCACGCAAATATTCGAATTAAGTTTTTATCCTTGCATCTCTTGCACAGCTGAGTCCGGAACCAGGCCTAGAAAAACGAAAATCTCAAATTATTTTTTGGATGCCCTTTATAATCCTTAGTATAGAAAACCCCTTGCGCCTGCCGGTCAGCCGCGGCCAGCTGCGGGCCCATCGCAGGGCAGAGCCGCAGAGGAACGGTTCCACTTGGGCAATCTCGCATAATTTGATCAATTTTTTGACTTTTGCGCCTGCTAGGCGAATTCGCTGAGTGGGCGGGGCGAACGTACCGTCCGCTCGAGAGGAGCCAACATGACGAATTAGTCTTTCGAAGAATTTTCGAAGCGATCTTTCTTTGGAAGCAACTTCAGACGGCGGGAGTTTGGCAGCTACACAGGTGTGGGTCCCGCAACTGTTAGACTGACATCTCTGGACCACATTTTGGGTGGACGGTTTACTCATGCCCGGCCGACCCGATACCCTCAATTCGCTGCAGCAATCCGTCCTTTAGTTGGCCCGCGAAGCGCTGCGAACATCCAACTGCAACGGCCGTCGAGGCCCGCATCTCGTTTGCACTAAGTGTCGGAGTATCTGAGACTGACATTTTCTTAGCAGATACTGCAAGAGACAACCGTTATCAATTTTTTGTGACTTTTTTGTGACTCCTTGCACACAAACATTCTTTTATTGCTAGCACCATCATAGATAAATAGAGGGTTTTTTTTATCAAACACTGACGGCAAAAGTCGTCTGAAGCTAGCTGTAGCAACAAATAATAGAAATTTGTTACTGCGCCAGTATTATGCCCTCTGAACTTGCTGGTGGCAGTTGCGACCACCAGGCTAAAGGGTTAAATCTTGCCGATGCTTCAAGTCTTCTCATTCGAAGTTTTCCATATTTAACCAAGTAGTAATCTCGCTCACAGGAATAAAAGAATGAAACTCTTTAAAAAGTAACTTAGAAAATATTATCCCGGCAACTCTTATATGAAACTCCGTTCGCTCCGTGCGAGAAACGGACAACTTGAAGCAAGAAGAAAGCATGAAGAATTTTGGCTTCTGTCAATAAATAGTCAGAGAGGTTCTGAACGGAGATTCGTGGATTTCTACTCAATCATCTTTAGCCATGGAGATTGATGTTATTCAATGGGAAAACATGTCACGAAAGGATTCTGCAGACTTGGCAATAAATATCACTTGCTTAAGTCCTTTTGTCAAGCCTAAGGTAAACGCTTTGCCATTATTGCATGATGATCAACTTCACCTTACTGGAAATGCAAGGTAATTTAGATTACGAGTCACATGATGAACTACTTTGACTTGTAATTAAGCATGACAGCTACAATCTCTCTCGTTCCTGTGCAGTTTAATGGATTCATTAAGTCGCCAATTATCACATTGCCACCATTTAAGGTTTTGGGTAGGAAATTGGTATTTATTCATGAAAAATCATTGTCCTTAAATAACACAGAGTCGTCTTCAAACAAAACATCATCAGCGCCTACTTCTGCAGGATTTTTCCATCTGGGATCGGTAGGCCGTTTATAAAAACTCAGTTTAAACCGAAAAACAGACTTAGAAAATTTGAAGCAATTATCTCACTATGGCTCAATGTGGTTCATAGTGCTATCGGTTATTGTGTTGTTGCGACCAGGATCAAGCGTGAGTATGGCGTGCCACACTTAGGGTAGTATTGGGGGGTGGGATGGAGAATGTCGAATCGAGGTGATACTGATATATTCGTCAACAATGTCAATAGGTATTATGCAAAATACAAGAAGACTGATGTTTTAGCATCTTGCGTACAATAAGCGTGACAGAAGCCTTTAAAAGCATAAGAGGAGCATTACTTTCGTAATTAGCATGTCGAATAGCCCTTGTGGACCAATTTTCAACAAATTCTGAGGTTTTCAGATATTATGCCAAACATCCAAGTGAAATGTTCATTTTCAAACATCTTGATTTTGTTCCAAAGGTAAGTTAATTATTAGGTCGTAAAGAAAGTTTCTGGGCATTTGCAAAATTTTTTTTCAAATTGCTGTCACCTCAAGCAGATTGAATTTTTCTAAAGCTACAAACTCCATTAATGACAATTTTGTCCACAACATACAGTGACCGCCAAGAAGTTGCTGACAAGCCGCCTTCTTTTTTTCATCGCTCATTTTCGGACGGAAAACGAAGATGAAAACATGATTGGATTGCATGGGTGATAGAGCTCACCAAGAGCTACAATCCACACATTGCGCTTTCTGGAAGACATGTAATATAAAAGTTTTGAAAATCTTTTTCTAAAAAATGTTCGAAATTGACCGCGTCACAGTGTCGCGGACAATAATTCTTCGAACGCGAAGATTTTCTGTTAGGTCTTTTCTTGGAGCAAAAACAGAAGTTAACCGAACAAATAAGCATACATATCGTAGAGCTCATCGAGGGCAATAATCGGGTAATGGTTCCGTCCAAAAAAACCCAAGCTTGAATTTTGCTTTGCTTTTTTTCAAAAAATAATTTTAATTCCCTTCTTCAAGCCAAATTTCTTCACATGGAAATCTATTCAAGGCATTCCAACAGGACTGTTTAGATAGAATAATGCTCTTTGCCATCCTTCACGCATCGGACGTGTGCTGGTGAGTTTCTTTGCTGAAAATGGCTTTTGACAGTGCGTGCACATGACCCCACCTGCACCTGCATGACTTGCAAGTTGGGTATGAGAAACAGCAGAGATTTGGCGGATGGGGTGACAAAGCGCAGCTTCACTGGTAGGCAAAGGATTTTTCGGCTAACGTCAATTTTCTTGTAATAGATTTATTTCGGAGCTCTAAGAGCGTTCTAGTGTTAATAAGAGCCTTCACTCCATTCACCTCTAAGGCTGCGCTTTGTCACCCCAACCACCAAATCTCTGCTGTTTCTCATGCCCAACTCTTTTGCATACCATCGTGTCCAGGAAGTCACGCTCTTTCGAATGAGCCTACTTGCAGGCTCGTGGAATGACGCCGGCTGATACAAGCCTGCAAAGCGGTGCAAGTCAGCGATGAGGTGCAGGTGTGGTCATGTGCACGCACTGTCAAGAGCATTTTCAGCAAAGAAACACACAGCACACGTCCGATGCATAGAGGATGGCAAAGAACATTTATTTTATCCAAACAGCCTTGTTGGAATGCCTTGAATAGATTTCCATGTGAAGAAATTTGGCTTGAAGAAGGGAATCAAAATTATTTTTTGAAAAAAACCAAAACAAAATTCAAGCTTGGGTTTTTTGGAAGGAACCATTACCCGATTATTGCTCTCGATGAGCTCTACGATATAGTATGCTTATCTGTCTGGATAACTTCTGTTTTTGCTCCAAGAAAGGCCTAACAGAAAATCTTCGCGTTCGAAGAATTATTGTCCGCGACATTGTGACGCGGCCAATTTCGGACTTTTTTAGAAAAAGATTTTTAAAACTTTTATATTACATGTCTTCCAGAAAGCGCAATGTGTGGGTTGTAGCTCTTGGTGAGCTCTAGCTCTTTTCAGTCACTAACACTAGCATGCGCCCACTAACATGCGCAGAAGGGAAAAAGGTCGTTGTGAAAAGTGGTGGCCTGTTTTGTGCAGGATTATTCTAGGCACGATGAAAGCTGGAAAGCTCAAATGCTGTAGTTATATAGAAGTTTGCTGGGGCTGTTATAGAGACTATTCAAGCTTCTGAGCGACCACACGCAAAAAAAGTTTTTTCAGAAAGTTTGGAAAATCGATCATTTCTTGCCCCTAAAAATACACCATTTTTTGAGTGGATGACTTTGAAATCTTGTCGTTTTCGCATAGGGAGCCAAATTTTTGATTACTTCGAACATTGTTGGGGTAATGCCTTATACATCTTTAAGTCCTATCAACCAGGCATGGCGATCCCCGCAGAAGCGACATCAGCTACGAAAAGGGTTGCAGTCAGCGGCAAATTCGATATAGCTTGCAATTTCTGAACGCAAACTGCAATACTCGAGTGCAGCTGCGGGTCAGAAGTTAACAGGCTTCTCAATCAAATCACCCATGATTTGGACGAAATTCTTTGAATTGTACAAAAAATGGCTGTAGAAAGAAAAATTGAAAATTTCATGGTTGGAAAGAGTTTTCTTCTTGATGTGCAGATTAAACACGTCTTGGCATCGATGAAAACCAGAAGCCGGTATTAAAAACTTTAGCTTCCCCTCTAGTGAACAGTATAAAAAACTTGGTGTCAAAGTCTGATCGAGCGCCGGAAAAATGCTTTCGAATATGAAATCTCCAAAAGTGGTTGGGAACTCTCTTTACAATCTAATACTTCTTCTTGCACTTAATACAAAGAACTGTCACTTCTTGGCTGGTAGTATAAAACCAAAAAGAACGCCTTCTTCCTCTTGCAATTCTTTTCTTGTTTGCAACGCTTTCGTCTTCGTCTGTCTCTTGCTTATATAAATCAGCTGTTTTTTCAGCACAAACTTGACTCAGATAGTAATCAAATATAAGAAAAATTAGGATAATGGCTTTGCTGGATTTTACCGCACTGTTTCTGAATTTCTAGAATTTTTGCTTAAAAATTCCGAATTTCGGACGGTCTCGTTCTTACATTTTTGTCTCTGCCATTTGAGCATGTTGGAAGCTCACCGGGGAGTTTTTGGAAACTACACGCTTTACGCTTTCAGGCAAAATTTGAATTGCGCAAAATCGTTGTGACCGAAAGAAGTTATGATTTTTTGAAAATGGTGCGACAGAACTTTCGGTTCAACCTAATATACAGGGTGTCCCAAAAAGATGTGCACACTGTTTAATTGTTAATAACTCTCTTGTTTTCATGTCTTTTGCCAAGTTTGAGGTACCATTCTTTAAAGCGAGGTTCAACTTAGATTTACGTTATGGAGGGATTTATAAGCAGCTCTTCATTACTGTAGGACTACGGCAGGAATTTCCGAAAGGATTTTGAGCCATTGGAAGCAGTTTTTTGCCTCAGAAAAAAGCCAAACAAGCCAGAAACTCATGAACTGGGTCAGTCGAAGTTGCTAATTCTAAATATGAAAATTGCACGTCAGTACACTGTTTCTTTCAAGAGTTATATCAGATTTAGGGTAACAACTGATTTTCCAATATTTGTTAGAAATGTGAATGCGCCATCGAGAAAGCTCGAAAAACTGGCAGAAATTTGTGTAGTAAAATCAGCACGCCTGAAAACCTTGTTACACAATTTTATAGATTTTTTCGAAGTTATTTCATCAAAAGGCTTATTCCGCAGTGACGCTGTATGCTGAGAGTTCTTACCGTGATCCTACAGTAGCGAAGAGCGATTGGTGATTCGCTCCATACTGTAAATCTAAGTTTATCCTCGCTTTATGGAATGGTACCTCAAGCTCGGCAAAAGACATGAAAGCAAGAGAGTTATTAACGATCAAACAGTGTGCACATCTTTTTGGGACACCCTGTATATATATATATATATATATATATATATATATATAGGGTGTCCCAAAAAAATGTTAACACTGTTTGATCGTTAATAACTCCCTTGCTTTCAAGTCTTTCGCTGAGCTTTAGGTGCCATTTTGTAGAGCGAGGATAAACTTAGATTCACAATATCGAGCGAATCATCTAACGCTCCTCGTTACTGTAGAATTACAGTAGGAAATTCCAGCATGTGGAACCGTCGTGAAATATGCCTTCTGACAAAATTTTTTTCAAAAAATCTGAAAAAACGTGTACTAGGGTTTTCGCGCACGCTGATTTTACTACACAACTTTTTACAAGTGTTTTCAGCTTTTTTGATACAGTATGGAGGGACTTACCAGCCTCTTTTCATTACTGTAGAATTACGGTAGGAATTTCGAGGAGGATTTTCAGCAATGGAAAGCTGTATTTTGCCTTAGAAAAAAGCCAAATAAGCCAGAAACTCTTGAACTGGGTTAATCATAGTCGCTGATTCTAAATATGAAAACTGCACATCAGTACAATGTTTCTTTCATGAGTTAATTCAAATTTAGGGTAACAACTGAATTTCCAGTGTTCAGCAGAAATGTGAATACGCCATCAAGAATGCTTGAAAAAGGGATGAAATGTTATGTAGTGAAATCAGCACGCCTGAAAGCCTCGCTACATAATTTTTTAGACTTTTTTTTTTGAGATTATTTCATCAAAAGGCTTATCCCACAGTGATGCTGTATGCTGAAAGTTCATACCGTGATCCTACAGTAGCAAAAAGAGATTGGAGCTTCGCTTATTACTGTAGATCTAAGTTTATCCTCGCTCTACAAAATGATACTTCAAGCTCGGCAAAAGACACGAAAGCAAAAGAGTTATTAACGATCAAACAATGTGCACATCTTTTTGGGACACTCTATATATACATATATATACCCTAAAATCCCGCCAATAAGTTTGGACTTATCTGCAAAAAGGCGGACTTAGCTGCGAGACTTTTGGCGGCGCGAGGGTGCATTTCCATAGAAAAAAAACGGACTTATGTGATGGATGACTTATCTGAGAGGCGGACTTATTGTAGGGATTTTAGGGTACATATATATATATATTAGGTTGGTTCATAATTAATGCACGTTTTGAATTTCAACCGCAATAAGTCATACACTTTTCTTTCTTATATAGGCTTCAAAGTACCATTGGATAGAGCAAAGCAAGCTCTACAAGATGGCACTCATGTCTTTGCGCCATGCTCGATCCACGGAGAGTTCGAACTCAAAATCTAAAGATTTCCAAATGCCCAAAAAATCGAAAAAATCAGATCTTCGTCCAAATAATTTCTACGCGCCTCCCACTCGCTCACTTCAATGCTATCGATATCTGAAATCCATATGTGCGATTGCCGTATTTTTCTCTTGACTAGAAATTGAGATAACGAAAATTTCCCTGATTTTCTTAAAGCAATGCTGAGCTGTTTTTGCATATGTAGCTCTATACTACAAGAACGAAAATTTCCCTGATTTTCTTAAAGCAATGCTGAGCTGTTTTTGCATATGTAGCTCTATACTACAAGCCTAGGTAAGTATAACTGTAGATTTTCAGCCCATTCCAAGCGGTAGTTTTCGAAAAATAACGAATTCGGATTTTTTCGTTGCAGTTTCAGTGCTAAAATCGACATTTCTCGAAAAGTACCGTTCGAAATAGGCTGAAAATTTACAGTTATGCTTACCTAGGCTAGTAGTATAGAACTACATATGCAAAAACGGCTCAGCATTGCTTTGAGAAAATCAGGGAAATTTTCGTTTTCTCAATTTCTAGTCAAGGAAAAAATACGGCAATCGCACATATGGATATCAGATATCGATAGTATTGATGTGAGCGAGTGGGAGGTCCGTAGAAATTATTTGGACGAAGATCTGATTTTTTTCGATTTTTGGGCACTTGAAAATCTTTAGATTTTGAGTTCGAACTCTCCGTGGATCGAGCATGGCGCAAAGACATGAGTGCCATCTTGCAGAGCTTGCTTTGCTCTATCCAACGGTACTTTGAAGCCTATATAAGAATGAAAAGTGTACGACATATTGCGGTTGAAATAAAACGTGCATTAATTATGAACCAACCTAATATATACATATATACATATTAGGTCGTTCCGAAAGTAAAGCCGCTTTTTTCAAACGTACGCCACATTTCGTGGAACAAAGATGTGTAAAAGATTCTGGTAGCATTTGATGCAGCATTTCATTCTCTTTCCGATGGTTATATAACCACTGCACAAAATTCAGTACCTCTCGAAAATCTATCGAAATCTGCGACCGGTGCTTTTTGAGAAGACCAAGTTTCACAATTTTTCTAAATTTTTATAACAACCTTCGGAAGGAGTCCAAGTTATATATGGATAGAGCAAACCCTACGGGAAACAGCACAACTTTTTTTTACTTTTCAGAGCTCGTCATAATTTCTGTATAGATTTTTTGATGGAACACCGAATTTTAGCAGACTCGTCTCAGACACAAATGCATCAAACACCAAGAAATCGTCGGATTTTGAAACTTACAAAAATGGATTATGGTTTTACACTAATTTTACAAAGCAAATGAGCGTTTACCGCTTCAGACTAGCAACTTTCGAAAATTCCGGGTGCAGCCGGAGGCGCCCTGGAAAACCTGAATTATGATGATTTTATCCCGGAAAACTTGATGAATCGTTAACAAAAAACAACCGCTAGAAAAAGGAGAAAAGGCTGCATCGAATGACACCCGAATCGCTTGCCGGTTATTGTTCTGTGAGGTTTGACTTGACTAAATATGGAATTTGATGGCACTGAGAAATTGATTGTAGAAACTCTGAGAAGCAAGCTAAGGAAAAGAAAAAATTACTCTATGTTCTATAGTGTTTGCTCTGTCTGCCAACTGTACTTTTTCGGAGAATAGGTACAAAAATTTTAAAAAATTGCCGAACTTGACCATGGCAAAAAGCATGAGTTGCAGAATTTGTTAATTTTTCGCAAGCTCAATGAAAATTATGCAATGAAATTACAAAGATTAGAAAGAGGATGAAATACTGCATCGAATACTTCTAGGATCTCTTGAAAATCTTGATTCCATGAAATGTGGCGTCTATTTGAAAAAAGCGACATTACTTTCGGAACGACCTAATATATTAGGTTGACACGAAAGTTCTTGCGTAATTCAAACAAAATTCAATAACTTTTCAAAGTCTAAACCTAAATTCAGAATCTTGTATGCTAAAAATATTAGAAGCCTTACGCTTCATAATGAATGTTTAAGCATAAGATTCCGTGAGCGGGTCATCAAGAACGAAGCTCTCGAATATGGAACTTCAAATTTTGCGATTTTGAGTTTGGTGCCAGAAAATCGCAGAGTGCCGCTAACTAGCCGAAAAAAAATCTGTAGAATTTATTTACACAACAAAAGTCCGTATGTTACTTTAAAGGCTTTGGTCTTGCACGATGAAGCAAAAACAAAAAAATTCGTGAAATATGTCATTTTGCGGAAAAAATCCCTTTGTCGCTCTAATTTTTCCACAGAAACACAGTTTGCAACCAGAAATTAGACATAGTGTCTATTTAGAGCCTTGCGGCGTTTTCTCGATTGTAAAAAGTGTTTTCGCCGGAAAACTGCGGGCATGAGGGGATTTTTTCCGCAAAATGACATATTTCACGAATTTTTTGTTTTTGCTTCATCGTGCAAGATCAAAGCCTTCCAAAGTAACATATGGACTTTTGTTGTGTAAGTAAATTCTACAGATTTTTTTCGGCTAGCTAGCGGCACTCTGCGATTTTCTGGCACCAAACTCAAAATCGCAAAATTTGAAGCCCCCATATTCGAGAGCTTCGTTCTTGATGACCCGCTCACGGAATCTTATGCTTAAACATCCATCATGAAGCGTAAGGCTTCTAACATTTTTGGCATACAAGATTGTGAATTTAGGTTTAGTCTTTAAAAAGTTATTGAATTTTGTTTGAATTACGCAAGAACTTTCGTGCCAACCTAATATATTAGGTTGGTGCAAAAGTTCTTTCCGCCCAAATTCAAAAATTCATAACTTGTTGAATTCTCAACGAAACTGCAAGATCTAAATTTTGCTTAAGAGAGAAACTCATGCTCTTTGCATCTGCACCTGAACCGTTCGTTAATATCTACAAATTAAGGAGATAGAAGCTCAAAACCAAAATTACTCGAAATTTGAATTTTTCGTGTAGGGTCATAAAAAATCGGAAACCTGCAACAAATATCGGAGCAGTCAGTATTGTAGGTTCTTTCACCAGCTCTTTCTAACGGTGCAAAGTTTGCGCTGATTGAGCACCTCTATCAAAAGTTATGAATTTCGAGCAAGCAATACAAAAAGGCGAATTTGATTTATTTTGGCATTTTTCAGGGAATTCATAACTTTTCATAGAGACGCTCAATCAGCGCAAACTTTGCACGTTAGAAAGAGCTGGTGAAAAAACTTACAATCCTGACTGCTCCGATTTTTGGTGCAGATTTCCGATTTTTTATGACCCTACACGAAAAATTCAAATTTTGAGTGTTTTTGGTTTTGAGCTTCTATCTCCTTAATTTGTAAACAATAACGAACAGTTCAGGTACACATGCAAAGAGCATGAGTTTCCCTCTTAAGCAAAATTTAGATATTGCAGTTTCGTTGAGAATTCAACAAGTTATGAATTTTTGAATTTGGGCGGAAAGAACTTTTGCACCAACCTAATATATATATATATATACAGGGTGTCCCAAAAGTATGTATCGAACGTTTGATCGTTAATAACTCTCTTACCAAGAAGTCTTTTGCCTTGCTTCAAGTACCATTTTGTAGAGCTGGCTTCAACTTAGATTTGCAGTATAGAACGAATCACTCATTTCTCTTCATTACTGTAGGATTACGGTAGAAACTTCAAGGAGGGTTTTAAGCAATGAAAGGCCATATTTTGCCCCAGAAAGGAAACAAAACAGCCTTAAAACTTTTACACTAGGCTAATTAGAGTTGCTGATTATAACTGTAAAGTTCCCAACTTATTATGATGCTTCATTGAAGAGTTATGCCAGGTAAGAAGTAGCGGCCATTTTTTCAATGTTCCTAAAAAGTGGGATTGCACCGTTTAGAAAGCTTCGTAATCTTGTGAATAGTTAATTATTGAACTCAGCGTCCATAAAAACCCTATTACACAAGTTTTCACGATTTTTTGAAAAATTTTGAAACGGCAGCTTTTTTCACATTAACACCATATGTTTCAAGTTTCTACCGTAATCCTACAGTAATGAAGAGAGATGAATGATTCGTTTTATAGTGCAAATCTAAGCTGAAGCCAGCTCTACAAAACGGTACCTAAAGCAAGGCAAAAGACTTCTTGGGAAGAGAGTTATTAACGATCAAACGTTCGATACATACTTTTGGGACACCCTGTATATATATATATATATACCAGTGCATCACCTCCGCTTCGCGGAGGTTCGCACTGGCACTCCTATCCGTATGCCTTTCTCATATTCGCATAATGATGACTTTGAAACTTACCGCGCGATGTTGAACATCACAAATGAATTGTAAACAACTGCTCATTCTTAAAGCATCTCCACGTAATATCGGTAATTTCAAGAAAGAAATCTTTTTCGCAAAGGAAAGCTGCGAATTCGAATGAATTATCGAATTTATTTTGGCTTGGTAGTCGTCATAAGGATAGTAGTCACTTTGGGCTACACTTCCGTGCAAAAATCTTTTCAAATTTGAAGTTACAGCCTTGCCAAATCGACTATCTACACGATCACCACTTTTTGGCGCTGTTTTCGCAGAAAAGCAAACTTTTTGTGCCCTTTTTGGGTTAGAATTCATGAGACGCAAATTTACTTGTCAGGCAAATCATGGCTTTGCAAAAAATTCAAATCTGGACTCAGTTTTGCCTGCTTAGAGCTGTGTGGATCCGCTTGACGCACAATTTTTGTAACATCAACGCAACGGATCCGTACGAAATTTTTCATGATGGGCCTAGATGCTGGCAAGGTGCTATGACCAAAACTTCAGCTCAAGACATTTGCTGGAACTCGCTGTATGAATTTCGTGACAGACAGACGTACACACAGACACACAGACAAACAGACGTAAACAACCCTTAGCCCGTTATTATTAAGTCATAGATATATATATATATTAGGTTGGTCCGAAAGTTCTTGCGCATCATTTTCAATAAATCATAACTTCCTTGACTCTCGACGGATTTCTTTGAAATTTTATCTGTTCGAAAGAGGAATCCATGCTCCTTACAGCTGTGCTTTCGTCATGAATTATTTCGAGAAACTTCGAGAGTTACAAGCAATTGAAAAAAATTGGTCAAGATCGACATTCAAGCTGGATCACGGAAAATTCTAGAAATATTTTTATTTGATAGAGAAAATTATGCTCATTACAGTGGTACTTGTCTTATGAGTTGAAACAAAAAAGATCGAGAGTTAGGAGCAAATGAAGAGAATTCCTTCAGTTTTGCTATTTTTGAGCATGCTCAAAAAAGCCCAGAAACGTCACAGAAAATACGGAAAAGTCATGAACGTGGGTATTGTGGCATTCTCCTTCTAGCTGAGCAAGTTTCGAGCTAATCGAGAGCAATTTTGTTTTCCGTGATTTTTTCGGATTTTCAAGTCTGCCTTTTTCACGAAAATCAAAATTGCTCTCGATTAGCTCGAAACTTGCTCAGCTAGAAGGAGAATGCCACAATACCCACGTTCATGACTTTTCCGTATTTTCTGTGACGTTTCTGGGCTTTTTTGAGCATGCTCAAAAATAGCAAAACTGAAGGAATTCTCTTCATTTGCTCCTAACTCTCGATCTTTTTTGTTTCAACTCATAAGACAAGTACCACTGTAATGAGCATAATTTTCTCTATCAAATAAAAATATTTCTAGAATTTTTCGTGATCCAGCTTGAAAAATGTCGATCTTGACCAATTTTTTTCAATTGCTTGTAACTCTCGAAGTTTCTCGAAATAATTCATGCGAAAGCACAGCTGTAAGGAGCATGGATTCCTCTTTCGAACAGATAAAATTTTAACGAAATCCGTCGAGAGTCAAGGAAGTTATGATTTATTGAAAATGATGCGCAAGAACTTTCGGACCAACCTAATATATTAGGTTGGTCCGAAAGTTTTTGCGCATCATTTTCAAAAAATCATAACTTCCTTGCCACTCAATGGATTTTGCTAAAATCATATCTATTCAAAAGAGGAATCCATGCTTTTTATAATAGTGCCTTTGACATGAATTGTTATCAAAAAGTTCGAGAGTTACAAGCAATTGAAAGAAATCAGTCGAGAGTGCCAATTTTTGAGCTGGATCACGATAAATTCCGGAAGTATTTTTATTTGATAGAGAAAATTATGCTCATTACAACGGCGCCTTTTTGTTAAAACGAAAAAGATCGAGAGTTAGGAGCAGATAAAGAGAAATGCTTTAGTTTTGCAATTTTTCAGCATGCTAAAAAAGCCTAAAAACGTGAAAGAAAAGGCGGAAAAGTCATGAACATGCGTTTTGTGACCTTCTCTTTCTAGCTGAGCGAACATGCTAATCGAGAGCAATTTTGTTTTTCGTGATTTTTTCGGATTTTCGGGCCTGCATTTTTTACAAAAATC